>CAIGRN010093201.1:0-27054 GCA_903798345.1 Fraxinus anomala | reverse complement strand
TAACTAATTTTCATATTAGGGAAAATAATATAGTCGATTTGTGATCATTTATTTTTCTATTCAAGATTTCTGTGATTTTTTCTTATGTGTTGGTTTTACTATGAGTTTATTGTATTGAATTATTCGATCACTAATTTGATGATTATGTGAGTATCTTACGAATCGATATGTGAGTTTGAGATTTAGACCATATAGTAAAATCCGATAAATTAGTATCACGTGTAGAGATACATATACTAATTATTGCGGTCATAATATGAATTCTTAGAACTAGTGTTTCATTTAACTAAATTTGATTCATACAGAGATATGAAATTTAATTAGTTAAATATGTTCAATAAGATTTCGAGAGGAATAAATTGAATACAATAGAAGAATTCGATCGAACACTACATTAGGTTATGAATCTTGAATTAAGAATTAACGTGATCAATAGATGAAATTGTTATACCCTAATATCCATCATATATTTGAATCTTCAATCAACTGTTGTTTGCAATTTTTTTTTTTTATATTTTCAATTAGTTAAAAGTAATTAGGAAAAACAATCACAACCATCACAATTATTTACTTACTTTTATCAAATAGGAGTTAGAAAATTTTGATTAAATCTCGAACTATAGTTTTCGTGAGAACGATATCCGAACCCAAAGGATTATTATACTAATTGTTATAATATCGTATACCTACGATGAAAAAAATGCAACAATAATACACTTCTTTTACGNTCGTGAGAACGATATCCGAACCCAAAGGATTATTATACTAATTGTTATGATATCGTATACCTACGATGAAAAAAATGCAACAATAATACACTTCTTTTACGGACTAGAAGCTTATAGAAATGTCAAGATCGCAATAATGCAGGTCTACTTATCCACTATAATACAACTTTTCTTTGTCAACCTAACATTTATTAATCATTATAGGGAAGGAAAAAAAATAATAATAATAAATTATTGTGCAACCATTAGGCTGTTGTGCCACACTCAGACAGTATTACTGTGCAACAAGACCTGAATAAACGTAATTTCTGTAGTACAACAGCTCATAGCACTAAGATTTATTCCTTCACTATTTCTATTATGAAATGAAAATTATATACAATTTAGTCCACGTTTGATTTAATTAAAAAAAATGATAAAAATTTAAGTTAAAATCGACAATTAATTTTAATCACACAGTTTATGATATCCACAGATTTTATCAATTTTTCAATTTTAATCACAATGTAAATCCGTGATTCTCGAAAAATTTTCTGAATGTATTCATATTTGAATACAAAAGTGCAAGTCTTAGCAATTCGGTGATTTTTTGTTCAATTTCTCGTGGAGTCAAATTTTCATCAATACAGACAAAGGAAATGTCTTCAACCTCTGATATCCATATAAAGGACACGACGAATATATTGAATCCTATTTCTTTATAGGACACGGGCTTGTTTGCTAGAAATTATACAATGAGAGTAATGGACTCCCACAAATTGTGCAATTAATAGTTATGAATGTATAATTAAAATTAATGTTTGACTATTAATTCAAATTATTATGAGCTTATAATTTTTTTCAAATCGTGCACGTGTGGAGTACTTCATATAATTTTTATGTCATGTAAAGTACTTATTTCGGTATTCAAAGTATGTTGGTAACTAACTGCGAAAGTGATTTTACATAATAAGGACGATACTTCGGATCTTATTTGGACGAAATGTCGAAGACCTCATATATTCTCAAAATTTGTATCTTGATGCATTATCACCTTTCAACCTTTGAGCGAAAAGCGACACAAGAAACTAAAGGAAAAATGAAACGCAACAACATCAGCTTTTTAAGTTTCGATGTCGATTGGTTTTGAAAAATCTAAAAAAAAAAAAAAAGGACTCATCACATCTTTAATAACTTTAATTTTAAGAAGAAATAATCAGGATAACATAAAAGTTAAAGAAGAATAGAAACTTCCAATGAACTGACATTCTTTGTTTTTTATGCTTTATGAATTATGATGGTGATACCCATGCAAGAATTTGCATCCTCACTCTCAAACACCTCGTATTTGCATTTTACGTACCAAAATTTTCTGAGCTGTCCTCCTTTTATTGCCTTTTCTTTTATAAATAAATGAAAAGTTAGAAATTCAGCACTCACGTAAATATACAAACATGCATCAAAATTCCGATATGTGTAAAATAGACATTGATCTGCGTCGACGTGTTATACATATTCAATCCATATGATAATAGAAATATTGATCGAATTAATAGTATTACGCACATACTTATCCACTTGCATCAAAAAAGATAATTTGGATAAGCACAAAAATAATTTTTTATTTAGATTGTGGGAGTTGATGGGGCTTGTAAAGATATATAACAATATGGTGGAACAAATGAGTGCATGGCTGATTCTAAAGTGATTATCATTTTCATATTCTCCATAATTTATATGTATGATGGAATAAATGATAGATACGTGAAGCAAAGATATTCTTTTTTCTTTCCATTTGTTGTGTTTTTTGACTCAAGGGCACTTCATAAAGTGCATTTCCACTAAGGGTGGCGTATGTGTCGTCACAACTCGTGAAAATTCATTTGATATTAAGGGTCTGTTCGATAAAACTTTTAAAATTTTGAGTCAGTGAGTATCATAAAATGTATGATTAAAAAGTAAATATTTATGAATTCATTGGGATGTGTGGTAGTAAACGAAATTTGACCAACTTATAAGATAGAAAAAAGCTTTATAATTAAACTTTGATTCTTTCCTCACTTGGCCACTGCATGGATGCATATATTTTGCTTTGTAGCATTAAAGTAAAAGTAGAAAGCAATTGACTAATTCTTCAATTTATACTGAAGAGGTCATCGCTCAATTCGATCACACGTTCAAATTTTGCTAGGATCCGTTTGATTGCTAAGGTGGAAAGAAAATGAATTTCAGATAATTGAATTGACTAGAAATTGTTTTATTGAAAATTGTAATTAATTGTGTTTGATTGTTATAATTTTTCACCTGAAAAATGTTGAAAGTTTGGTATCCGTTTAGCTTTATTTTTCATGAAAATTGTCCATTAAAGTGATAATTTTTTTTACTATTGGGTCTAGAATTTGTTCCAATTTCAAAAAAGAAAAAAAATTAAAAAAAATTAAAAAAATTATTATACCGAATACCATTCGTTTGGCTTTATTTTGCATGAAAATTGTCAATAAAAGTGATAAATTTCTTTACCATTGTGTCTAGAATTTTTTTCAATTGTCAAAAAATAAAAATAAAAAAAATTGCAAAAGCTGGAAAATCAATTGACAACAAAACCAAAGGAAATCCATTTCATTGAAAAATGGGAAAACATGGCGCGTGGAGTGAAAGAAGGAAAAGAAATTCCATGGAATTTTTTTGCTATCAAACATTCAATTTGGTTGGAAAATGAAAATATTTTCTAACTTCCATAAAAAAGATTGCCTATTAAACAGGGCCTTAGTTTCTATAACGGGATATGTTATCTGGAAAACTCTTACGTAGATGCCACGTTATATGTTCCCCAAGAAAAACTAATGAATTTTAATAGTGGCCTAATTGAAATATAACACAGTTTAGTCATCACTTTGAAACAAAATAAAACTTGTGATTACATTAAACTTCAATGAAGAAAAAGAAAATAAATAAATAAATATGCTACGTAGTTTCTATTTTAATTTTTAAGTTAATCATATGCCTTGTAATTTCAGGTATATTAAAATAAATAAGACATAAATATGAGGATACCTATTGTTACTCCCACATAAAATGCATAAGAAACTCATGCGCATTGCATTTAGGGGTGTCAATGAGCCGAAACGAGTCGAATCGCAAATCGAAACTTTTTGCTTGGACTCAACTGGGGTTCGCCTCGGGCGTTTTTCGAACTGAGCCCGAACCAACGAGTTATTTTGCCATCCCTAATTGCATCTTGCTAAGTACTCATTTTCTATTATTAGAATGATTTTTTTTTCTATCTTTGTATTATATTCCTAACCATCATGCTACTGTACAAAGGATCAACCCTAAGAATTTTGAGGTCCAATGCGACAAAATATATATTTTTTACAAGCATAGAAATCTCTTTAGAATCCATTATGGTCAAACTCTGCAAAAGACATATGACAAGAAGTTTGCCTGTTGTAAAATGTTATTTTTCTTGTAATGGATGAACATGACAAGTTCATTTTCCATGTATTAAATGCAAGACTTTCATTTTTTTAGTTTATTTCTTAATTTTTAAAAAGGAGTTTAATTAAAAGAGTGGCATGGCAAAACTCCATAATTTTTTTGTACAAAAAATAATCATTTGTGCTTTTAAATTTTCTTGAGGCCCCTTACATATTGAGGCCCAAGGCCACCACCTAGGTAGCCTTGGGCCAGACCGACTCTACGTGTACATCATGGTTAATAACAAGTTTGATACTCTTTCGTATGGTAGCAATCTACAATATTGATTTTAAATACATCCATCCATCGCTTTCCAAATTTCTTCCACCTAAGGGATGTTATCCTTGTTGCCAACCAAGAATGGTCATCGAACTTAATTTTATTCCTAATAAGACATTTGAAATATGAAATAGTTTGCATTGTTAATACTAAATAAAAGTGTTTAATGTTGTATCTTAATAAAATATCGTTATGTTAAGCTAAATTATATTGCAGTTACTTTTATATTACGTATGAGGAAAGCAAAACGTACTCGAACTTATTATACCATCACTGATGTTTAAACAACCATCTATAAAATTTTAATATAAGTGTGTATAGAAACTTGTAGTGTAATTTAAGCTTTAGGTATTCTTGTTTCATAAATTTTACTGTTTGATATTAATTAATAAATATACTAAACCTTATGTAAAACATTTAGGGCATGTTTGGTAGGAATTCTGTTTTTGCTTTTAATTGTTGTAGAAAAGTTTCCTAGGAGTTTCTTTAAAAGGTTTTCTTTAAACATGTTCAATAGTAGTTTTTCAGTATCACGCAGCTTTTGACTTTTTAAAAATCATATCAAATGGATCTTTACAGTAATTAATGTCATTTATAGCCACCGACACTGATAGGGCTGCAGGCGTAGACATGTCGGCATGGAAGCTCTCACATCGCAGGTAGATAGCTTGAACAATCAAATATAAAATTGAATGGAATCATATTTCAAGATTTGATTATCTTCTTAGCCGTAAGAATCTAATGCTTCTTAGAAGAAAAGGCTTGTATTGGATAGGAATACTAGAAAACTTGGCTTACAATCTGATCCCAAAAAAATGCCATATTCTGGCTTGAAAAATTCTGAATTCCATTTTTAGAATATTGAGTTGAAATTTACCAATTGGCCAAGAACAATGGATACTATTGGGCCTGAAAGAAGTTGGCAATACGTAAATACGAGGCCCATTTAATTTAATTGTAATGATTATGCTGCCTGGCTGGGACATTGATATATCGGACAATACATGATAGAACGAACTCTTGTCCCTGTACTAAGATCCTGTTTCACTTGATGTCTCAAAAAGGTAGAAATTCTCTGGAAAATAGTATTGTATACCTATTGTGTCACGTCATGTTTCACAGATTGAACACTAGAATATATAACGACAATGTTTTTACTTGGACTCGTTGTTTAGAAAGCAAATTTTTTAATACTTCTTATCGAAACACTAATATTTTGAATTCAAAATTTAAATAATAGTAGTTGAATTTCAACTTCGAGAATGCATGCTTATCTCCCAATCTATATTAGGGTCCGATGTTTCAAAATTTCATCATTTTTTTTTTTTGAAGTGTTATCGTGTTTAGTATTGCGATTTAACTAGGATGTTTAAAAGGCACAAGTCCAGTAGTTCTTAGACAGAGGAATGATGGAGGAGGAAAATGAACAGTCGTATGAAAGGCACAACTCCAGTAGTTCTTTGGCATAGAGGAATGATGAAGGGAAAGGCATATTTCAATTATATGGCGATGAAGCGATTCAACAGTGCCATTAATTTTCAATGGGGTGGAGTTTTAAAGTGTTGAGTTCCATATTTTTCTAGATTTTTATGTATTCTCCACCCGATCGGTGTAAAAGTTACAATTTAAACGTTAAAGAAATTCTGTGTTTGAGATTTAAAGATTCGAAAAATAGATTGCAGGTCGGATTTGAGATGTAAAGGAAAATACAAATAAACTTGGTGAAATGATCAATGAAAATAATGTAAAATTTATAATCATCAAAGGTACAAGACTAGGATCCCAAATATCAGCATAAATGATGTAAAGTGTTCCATTGATCAAAACTATAGAAGGACTAAATGGAAGCTGGTGGCTTTTATTACACAGACAAAACTTAGAAGTAGATTTTGACAATGCCTAAAGACTTGTGATCTTGTCAGATGGATGACCAAGACGAGCATGCTTGGAAATGATGAGGAGACAATATAGCCGGACTTGAGGAGAGGTCGTCGCCTCGGGCCCAGCTCTTTAGGGTGCCCAATAAACCTCTTTTAGGACCAAATTTTTATTTTTATTTTTTTAAAGCCACTTTTTAACGACTCAAATTAAATTACTCATAGGCCCGAAATTAAAGTCTCACAGGCCTTATATATCCTTAGTCCCTTATCAACTCAATTAAAATCTTACAGGCCCATCCATAATTTTTTAAGAGAAAATTACCTAAAACCCTGGATTTAAAATTTAATTATCATAAATGACGTGATTAAGAATTTTTTGCAAAAATCAAGTGTTAATTACTAAAACAATTTCTGTCTTTATTTGCAAAGCAGAAAGTATAACGGAACCAGAGCAAAATGAATTTTGATGACACTCTCGTTGATTGGCACTCACTCCAAAGTCCAAACCCATTGATATGATGATCATCACCTATTAGCCATCTCTCCTTCATCACGCCACTTTAGTCTCAACCCCCAATCGCTTTTCTCTGATCACCCCATAGTCAGACACTTCCAACGAATACCTCATCTCAGTTAAGACTCGTCGAAATCTGATGTAAGATCCACCAATTCCTCAACCTCCACGTTCGGCAAAGCTATTATTTCCACCTCCACCTCCACCTCCACCTTCATCTAAATCTGATGTCAGATCTACCAATATACTCTTTACTTAGTGTTTTTCAGATATTAGCATAGGAACTCATCACTCGTTCAAGAATCCGTTCAAATATGAATGGAAAATTTTCCAATTTAAGTAAATTCGAGGTCTTCTTTGGCAATATTTTTTACTTGAATTTTACTTTGATTCTTTTATTAGTGGATGTTGCCATGCTGAATTATTATGAGGTGGTGGTGATGGGTTAGAGGTGGAGATGATGGTGGATTCAAGGTGGAAGTGGCTGTGACCATTTATATGTTGACTTTGACCCTGTATGATCAAGATTGTATTAACTATGACCAAGTCTGTCTTTATTGTAATTGTCTATGACCATATTTATATTAACTGTGACGATATATGACCAAATTAATAGTGATTTGATCACATACAGTCACAATTTAGACTGATCTAATTGCAGATAGTTACACTGTGTCACATATAGTAGCAAATAACATGTCTAGTCAAAGATAGTAACAGATAACACGTGTTTTGATCACAAACAATATTAGTTTACACAGACTTTGTCACCTCCAACGCACTACCATCACCTACAATGCTTACTACTGCCACCACGCAGTACAAAAAACGTTGTTACCACCACCACCAGCATTACCACATAGATCAATTCCAATGCACTATAATCACCTGCAAAACACTTTAGCACCACCATGCAGATCTTTTTCCTAAACACAGTTGCCACCTCATCACCAACATCACCTACAACGTACCACCATCACCAACATACCACCATCTCTTCATAAGGGATCTTAATATGGTTGCTTTCAGTTTGTGTTTGAATATATAAAGAGAGAGGATTTGTATTTATAAAGAGAGAAAATTAGGAGATGTTCTATTCGTGTTTCAGTTTTGTGTTTTGCATTTTGAATTCATTTTAGATTTTATATTTTGAGTATCCATTTCGAAATTGTTGAAAATGCGTTCTTTTTGACATTTGAAAAAATTATTTTCGAAAATAAACAAAAAGAAAACGTGCTCTCTCTCTCTCTCTTCATTTCCATCTCATTTTGGGTAGTCTCTCTCTCTGTCCTCTCCCTGCGATCGCCGGCACTCCCTGCTCCCGGCGATCTCCCTGCAAGCGGCGCGGTGGTGGTTTGGGTTTGGACGCTCCCTGCGATCTCCTTCTTCATTTTTTTTCTTTCTTTGATGCAGTGGTTGGGTCGCGGACGGATTTGCTGCGAACGACGATGCATTGGAGTTACTGTTGTACAAAATGTAATGGTTGGATCGCGGACGGCGATGGTGGTTGGGTCGCCAGCGGCGATGGTTGGGTCGCGACTTAGCGGTGGTGGTTCTGCTGCAGGCGGTGTTGTAACTGAAAACAAGCGGTGGTTCTGTTGCAGGTGAGCGTCGCTACTTGGTTGTGGTTAGTGCAGGCAGTGTGGTGGATCTAAGCAGTGTTGGTGGTTGTCGGTGACGTCGAGCTTGGTTTTGGTGTTGGTATTGGTATTGGTGGTCGGGGCGACGGCGGTGCAGTGGTGGTTGGGTTGCGACGGTACAGTGGTGGGTCGTCGTCGTGGTTCTGCTGCGATGAGTTGGTGCGGTGGTGGTTGGCGGTGGGTGAAAACACCTAAAACGTGTTTTCAAAATTTTGGGTTGTTTTTAACTGAAAACACCCAAAACGATAAATTTGTTATTTTGGATTTTCTTTGTAAATTTTACACTTGTTTTCAAAAACACGTTTTCGAAAATAAGAAATAGAACGTGTTTTCACTCTTTTGGAAAGTCGAACACAGAAAACGGGTTGAAAACAGGGAAGAGAACAGCCCCTAAGTTTTTCATTATGACGAACAAAGTAATCGAATTGAAATCCTTTATTTCTTTTATTTAAGATTCAAGTGCGTTCATTGTACAAGTGTTGATTTTTATTCATATATTTAGCCCCCGTTTGAGCCCCATTAAATTTCATTTCATTACATTAATTTTTTCTCTCTCTTCATCTTAACCACACATTTATCAAATAAAATAATATTACACACAAATCTAAAACTTTTCCACCACACATTCTCCCATCAATCATTATTCTAAAAATTTTAAACCCCCTAAAATGGGGGCCAAACAGGGGCTTAATACTTTGAATTACTTGATCATTAATTCAATAATTTTATAAGTCTTTTATGAATCGAGAGGTCAGTTTTAAATTTAAACCACATAATAAAATTTGGTAATTTAATATAACGTTCAGAGATACATATGCTAATTATTATGGTCGTTATATGAATTCTTAAAATTAATAGTGTTTAATTAAGATTGATTCACATATAGATATGCCATTGAATTAATTAAATAGACCCAATGAGAACTCGAGAGTGGTAAATCGAATACAATAGAAAAATTCAATCGAACAATACATTAGGTTATGAATTGTGAATTAAGATTTAAAAGTAATCAATAGATGAAATTGTTATGCCCTAATATCTCTTTCATATTTGAATTTTAAATCAATCTTCATGTGCATTCTACTATTTTTAGGTAGTTAGATAAAAAATCACAACAAATCACAATACTTTATTTGTTTTCGTCAAATAGGAGTTAAAAGTATTATATTAAGTATTAAAGTATAGTTCTTGTGAGAACGATAATTCGAACTCAAATGTCCATTACATTACTAGTTACGATATAAAAATAAAACAATTTTATTGTGTGATTGAAAATAAGTTTCAGAAAAGAATTTTTTTATTTTTTTTATTTAAAGAATGTCAAACGGGGGCTTAATTGTTTAATGAATCGCAATACATCCTTACTTTTATTGCACATTTTCGTGTGGACATCATTGTCACATAATCTTTCACTAAAAACAATTGATGCTATACAACATTACTTCTCACAACTGGTGATAAATTTTATATTTTATAACCATCAATTTTGAAGTACGGGCTCCACTGCCACTATCGCGACCACCTAGACTACGGATTAAGCACCACTGGGATATATAGCAGTCTCGTATTATAATCAAACTCCTTTCTCAATATTTAAACATGATATCAAGATATAGGTACACAAAATTTTCGAATTCAAATTCCAGTGTAGTTTCTTTTATAAACATCAAAATATCAACTCGTACATGTCAAATTCATTTATTATTATTATTATTATTTATTTATGTCAATTATCATTTAAACGATCCAAACCAGGTAAAGAATTGTCTATTTTTAGACTACATTACTTGTACTATGTCAATTACGCGCAATATTCATGTAGGTTTGATCATTGAATTGAACAAAATTAAACGTAATTTACATCAAACTATTTAACAAAAAAATAATTCAATTGTTTAATTTGTACAGAAGAAAATTGCACAGAACATCGTCCATCGATGTAGTTCCTTCTCCTACATTCACTGCACCATAATTTTCTATTTCGCTGAATATTTGTGTATGGAGGTAAGGTTACACTTACACGTTCTCTTCTCAAATTCTTTGTGTAGAAATCTGTATCGAAGAGATTTTTTAAGAAAACAAAAAAAGGCTTTCAAGAAAGGTAGCCTAGGAGCTGAAAAATATGCACTAACGTATACTTCTTCCATATATAATGTCTTAACCTCTAGAAATTCTTGACTTGCACCCATTATCTATATATGAAAGAAGAATAACTTGGAACTTCAATTCTTGTAGCAACACTCAAGTGTCACATTTAACGCTATAAGAAGACAAATGATAGGAATATTCAATTTTATCTAGGTAAAACTTAGGTTGACAAACAATAATTAGTGAATAATATTGGTATCAAATTACAAAAATATAGCTTCTTCCCTCTAACTTAAGGTTCTAGAGTATTTGCTTTAGGGTAAGTTCCATTTGCAGTAATTATATTTTTACTCTAGTGTCAATTAAGTAATTATACTTTTCATTTTATGAAATCGGGTGGCTACATTTTAATATTATTTAAATTAGATAATTACTCTTTAATTTGATTTCAATGGAGTAACTACATTATTACTTAATTTCAAATAATGTACTTTCGTCCATTTTCACTCGATGATGTGATAGTCAATAAATGATTACTGTCATTTATTTCACTGAATTAATATTTATACCATGTCAACAACTTCGGTAAAATAAATGGCGGGCATGCATTAAACGTCAAATTAAAATAAATTAAATGAGGCAAATTAAAAAATATATATATTTTATTTTTTTTGGCTTTTTATGACCATTTAAACCTTTTAATGATATTTCGAAGCTAAAGAAAAATTCGATATAATAATAGCATGTATAGAAGTGTGCGAATAGAGATTCTTGGCGTAATTTGGATATATGCGTGAGTTGTGAAGGGCACGTAATAGATAGAAATTACGTAATGAGTGAGTTGTGAAGGGCACGTAATAGATGGCGAGAGCATGCATTCCTACTGCTACCTAACGAGAGCCAAAGAATTTTTTAATTTTTTTTTTCTTCTTGTAGTCTAGAAAAAAGGGCAGGTGATTGCATTTTGTAGAGTCTTGCTAGCTTTCTTCTTCTTACCTGGCCTCTCTCTCTTTTATAATCTTCTAGGTTTCCTTGTAACATATGTTGTTGTATTATAGAAGAAATGGGAAGCAAGCAAATGGACGTAATAGAATTAGAGAGTCTAGCATTCGAGAGAGCAAGTCGTGTTATCACTACAAGACTGATCATTGGTGACCGAAGGACTTTCATTGTGCGGGATACATGTATACTTAATTATTTCATGAATCGATTTGGATTTTTGCAATTCAAATCAATCGACAAATGCATGCCACAGGTACATCTGTCAAGCTAGAGAGAAGCATTTTAATTAGAGGGTTCTTGAGTTCCACTCTTGATGGTAATTGATCAATCATTGATTAGAACACGGACAGCAAATGTCGTACAGTAATATTCCACCTAGGTAATTAAAGCTATATTGTATAGATTATAGAATCAATTTGTTTATATTGTAATCTAGTGATGCATGCACCATACAGATTTTATTGTGTGGAACTATAACTCGAAACATATATATTTTCCATGTTTTGCCCCAAATTTATGGAACACTTCAATCAAAATTCTCTTGCATTATTGCAAATATAAATTTAAATTGAAGTGATTTACCCTGATTTCTCAATAAGCAAAAGCTCAATCAACCGTGGCAATATCAATATCACAACTTGTTAACCCCGTGATGCATGTGAAATGTTGACAAGCTAAATCAAGGGAGGATCCTGGGGATAAAAAAAAAAGAAAAAAAAAATTCTATTGGACAGATACATAGAAAAAAAAATTCAAGGAATTTGGCTTGGGGGGCATCACCCCTGACTTAAAATCAATTTTTTTCTAGCGGTTGGCATCAAGATCTATCGAAAAATAAAATGTACAAAAATCTACAAAATATTGGAGCTTTATGAGTTCTCTCTCGAGTTAGACCTACAAAAGAACACACGTTTAAATCGACAATGCCCTCTAACTTTTAATTTAATCGGGCAATCTGAATTACCATAAAAGCTTTTATGCACATTTCAAAGAAGAAAATATCAATTTTAGAGTTGTGGTTTATTTTTACAGTGACTATGGAAATAATAATCCAACACCATTGAATTTAATTCACCACTTCTATCTTGAAGAATATTTAACATGACCATTTTCCCAACCAGTTATCTTGTCAAAATCTCGCCCTTGAATAATACCCACTATTGATAATCGGCATTCATGCCCTTTAATAAAGAAACCAGCCACTAATAAACCATAAAAGAATGAAATGAACGAACTTGTGAATCTGAATTTATAAGCTCGAGGCAGCCTGCATATGCCTACGTAGACCCCATAAGGTTGTAAGGGCTGCTCAAGGTCAAGCAGCTTCGTGAATTTATAGGGGATCATCGATCACATAAAGTAATGTAAAATAGATGACTGAAAGAATTGGATCGAAAAGGGAAAAAGTAATAGTGCAAGTGTGGTAATCGAGTTTTGGTTTGGGCCTACAATAACATTTTAGAAAGTTTAGAACTCGAGAACTGCATTTAAAGTTTTAATGTTATTTTCGTCATTATTGTGGATTTTTATATCTCGCAAGTGTACGGATCGTAACAAGTAATATAGTGGATCAATGAGTTCGGATATCGTTCCTACGAGAACTACTATCTAACAATTTGTTAAATTATTTCTAACTTTAATTTGATCGAAAACAAATAATAAAGTTTTGTGATTAGTGTCTAAATTATTCTAGCTAAAATTAAATTATCTAACGTACACAATTTGTCGAATTTGGGTTTTAAACGTATGAATATAGAATGCTAGGACTTAAAATTTTACCTATAGATCTCATTTAATTCGTCAATCAAGATTTATTACTATCATAGTGTTCAATCGAATTCTTCTAAAGAATTCAATTTACCCCTCTTGAGTTCTCATTGAATCTATTTAATTAATTCAATTACATATTGCTATGTTAAAATTTTAGTTAAAGAAGTATTAATTCTAAGAATTCATCTAATGACCGCAATAATTAGTAATACTAATTTATCGAATTTTACTATGTGGTCTAAATTTAAAACTCACATCCCGATTCGTAATAAATTCACAAAATTATTGAATAATTGGTCAAAGAATTCAAAACATTAAATTCATGAATAAAATCAACACATATGCATTTAAATAACTATGATCTTGAATAAAAGAAATAAAGGGTCATGTATAAATTATATTGTTCACCCTAACTATGAATTTATGTACTCATAATAATAATAAAAAAAAACAAAAAGTATAGAGTTATAACCAGGTTTTGAAATCTTGAGCATGAAAAAAATTGGATCTTGCACCAAGAATTTTTTTCAACCCCAAAAGCTTTCAAACTCTAGCTTTTGCGCTTTGATTTTGATGATTATGTATTTTTCTCTCACCAAAATTGTGTGAAACTCCCTAAAAAGTGTCAAAATTTTGTATTTATACTATTTTTCACGTTTGTGTCCAATTTAGGGTTTTTATGGGCTTTAAAAGGGTCAAAGCGCGCCTAAATACACTTCTTTTAGTATTTTTATCATAATTTTCTCTTTCAATATTCGATTGAGATATTCAAATTAGGTTGTAAATATTACTCAAAGGGATACAATTTTACTAAAAATAGCTATTTTCATATTCGAATGTTTACTAGGCCAAAAATAAAACTCAATTTCAGACTGAAAATTGATTTGTAAAATATTTTGGTCATATTTCACTCATTTTGACTTCTAATTGCATCCAATTGACCCATGGTATTCTCAAATCTTCATCGTGAGTTTCGACACAACTTTTAAGTATTTACACTTTTGTCGCCAATCTTTGGATCTTGCTCATTTTTCGCTTCTTTCTTTCAATTTCTATTCATCAAGTTTTACCTAATAACACATTATATAATAAATTAGATTATAATTTCATTAAAAGAATTACGAAATGTCAATATTTTAGAGGCCGAATAAGTGTATCATTCAGTTTATTTTGAATTCTTTTCAATTTTGGATTGTTTAAACTATGTTTTCAAATCCTTATAAATAAAGGGTTAGTTCATCCTTTTTTCGTCATCTTACATTAATAAATTGTGTTATTAAAATTTTTAGTTGAATTCCTTGTTTTATACTGCGTCATAAAGCCACGTCCTAATGGTAAAAACCACCCATTTATTCACTTCTTATTTCCCAGGATGGATAAGGACGCATGTCCTTACCCATATGGAGTAGTCCTAAAGTGAAAACAAATGTATAAAGATACTGACGACACAAAGGCAATTAAATCTGACCTCTAATCAATAAAAATACAAAGTTAAATTAGATTACACTACATATTTTATGTTAGTTTTCTCTGACCAATCAGAAGCCAGTCTGGTAGCAGGGAGTTTCCCTACTGTTACATGTACAATTTGTCTTGCTTTCCTGATGCATAATAACGTGCCATATATAAGATCATACTTGTAGAGTCCCTACTTCTCTCATTTGCAGTGGCATCATGGCATGCATATAATCTATATATACACACACAATTATCGTATTGTTTATCAACCTATCACAACCCTCTTCTTTATCGACTATAAAAAAAAATTGGAATTTAAATTACGAAATCGGATTCTTTAGGTTCTTTAGACTATATTCAAGCAGGTGTAATTTTTTTTTTCCCGATAGCTTAGATGGATATAATTTAATGTTGTCTCAAGTAAGTTGAAATCTTTTTACTATATGTCGTTTGATTTGTTATAGTTTGAGTATATTCGAACTAGGATTGTACCTATGTACCTAGCAATTGTAATCATCGAAGACTTCGCAATGTTATTGATCAATCATTTTGTACACTTTATCAAGAAATATATCAAAATCATCAAGAAGGCAATCAATTTCTTGCTCTCTTGTATATGTTTGAAATTTAAGTATTATTAAATTTTAGTATAAGTATTTCTAATCCAAGTGTTTTGAATTAATGAATTTATAATTCAATAACAAATATTTCATGATAACTACTAAATTATTAGTTATTATCATAATATTTTGGCAGATTAAGCAATGGCTCTGGCTGATTAGCAAGGGCTAATCTATCATTAATTATTAAATTATCTATCAATTTTTAATCAAACAGAATTTAAAATTTTTGGGGGTTCCCTCTCAAAATTTTAAACGGTTAAGCATCTTTTATTTTCATGTAGTTTATAATTTTTTTTTTAAACAAATTATTTTATAATCTTGCGTAATGCAATGGGATTCCTAAACCATGATTTGCTAAGGGACCCCAAATGAGCCAAATCCCCTAAAGAACCGGTTTAGTCAAATATTGTTGCTTAATTGCATCTTAAAAAATAATTAGAGAGGATATGCTAAGAATAATCGACTTCAATTTCCCTTATCGTCGCACTAGATTACATCTGCAATTATTTGTACATAATAATAAAAAAGAATCGACGATACAATAAATAAAATTTGAACTATTCATAAAAATTTTACAATATACTCAATTAAACTTATCCAACATGCATAGACATCCAAAGAAAAGGACGTTATCCTAAACGTGGAATCACCCTATAGCATCAGATCAGATCGGTTCAGTCTAACTCCAATAACCAAACGCACCATGATTTTTGCCATTGTTAGTAGTTGTCAATTTTGATCAATTCTTCGACTGTTCTTGGACATTTTACTCATTCTTAAAAATATGATGATATATAGTATATTAAAGTAAATAAAATAATTAACAATTCTATCACGCCACATATTCATATTTATCTCACAACACGAGTGAGTGAAGTGTCATCGAGTCTCATCATAACGTAGAGTAATTCTTTCATCATTATCATTAAATAATCACTAATTATTATGCAATATAAAAACATTCACGTTAAAAGTGTATAAATTAAATTAAATTAAATTAAATTAAAGAGTAATGGGATTGGTTGTTCATTTGGACCAAGACTTCATATTGAGACGAAGAAAAGGGGAAACTAGCTTCTTGTTTAATCTTCATTATTTTTAAAATACATTTCTTTCTTTTATTTTTCACTACACATTTTTCAATAAAATAATATTACACGTAAATTTAAAATATTTTCTTATTTTTTTAATCACACATTCTACATCAAAATACTAATTCTAAATACATTTTCATTATAAAATGAGGCTCAAACACGCTCTGGAATAAAATTGCTGATATTCATATTAAAAGAAAAAGGAAATCCACTATCAATACGCAGTCGTGTCCCTAATCTAATCCCTTTATCCATCAATTGCTTAGCTGTATGATCCTTGAGGTCTTACTTCGGATTGGACAAAATATTTATTTAAATATTCAAACAATAAACAAACACATACTGTAGTAGTATAATCCATTTTTAACCGGAAACTGACTAGCAGGTACCACATTCCCTTCAGCCTCAGTATATATACTTGGAACTGTATGAGATGTGGAAACCAGCAATATAGTCACCAAAAAGGTTCAAAGAAAGTGTGTTTGCGTGTACCCAAGTTAATTTTTTAATTATTCGACGATGCCGATCAGTAGGATACCGGCGGGGAGGCCGGAAGAGGCGGCTCATCCTGCGGTCTACTGGGCGGGGCCTCTAATTGGTGGTGGGCTTACTGGGCTTATCTATGAGTTTTTCTTAATTAACCAAACCCATGAACAGTTGCCTACAACTGATCATTAATTAAGATTTGAGTGAATAAAGGGGAAAAAAAAATAAAAATAAAATTGTCCAAGGGGTTTCCTCCAGCGTGTGTATTCATTCGGAGGGTTTCGGTTTCCTTTATTTTTTTCATTTTGATTTGTAATTATTGGTAGCCAATGGTGTGCGACAAGAACTTGGATCAACTCGGATGCTATTGTGTGATGGGTCCAAAATTGAATGCATCATGATATTTCAACTTTTCGTCTATTTTAATTTATTTATGGTCGTGTTTATTCGTGGAGTTTTTTTTATATAAATTTACTTTTGAAGAAAAATAGATTTTTTTTTTTTGGGCAAAAATGTACAAGACTAGACATGATATGCTTGGATATAACATGTGTCGTGATGTTGTCCTTGAAATTAAGGCTGGTAAGTCCATCGGCCCACACATGAATAGAAGTGTAGAATGCAAAGTTATGACGGGTGGAACCGAAGGAGCCGTTGGATCTTCTCCTTTCCAAAACTTGTGGAGAAAATAAAGAAGGGTAAGAAGATAGTTGCATTCAACATTGTAACTTATTCTTGCTTCGTGATCGATGCATTCAACAAAGATGATAGTCGACCTTTGTTTGTTTGTTTGTTTTTTTTAATTCATATTCAATCTTGTATAGCTTAATAATAACTTGTGACATCTGCTGCTGGTATACCTTATCAATGTTCAGGTTTTCTAGTTCCTTGATCATAGTATATCACATATTTAATTATTTACATATATTATTTTACGGGGGAAAAAAAATGGAACCTTATTTATTCTTTTTCACATAAAATTAAACCCCTGACCATATCAATTTCAGCATCCAACCGTTCAAAATACACAAAGGAAACCTTGTAAAAACACAATAGATACTTAAACCAAACCAACGTTGATCTGCAGCTCATTAGAACAAATATTAATACAATTAAATTACATTGTCCTCTGCTTTGCCTGTCATCTTGAATGATTAAGCCAAGTCAAAATTGAAAACGAACAGAACAAATGAATATCATTAAGACAAAAGATTGTCTATCCTTTATAAGCCCGTCGAGGATAAACTTTGGATAGCAGTTTCTCACGTCATATGTTACCGGGAAAGCGATAGATATGATTTTCATCTTCCTAGAGCAGCAGCTTCCGCCAATCTCTGCCATGTCAATTCTCGTTGCTCTTCCAACTCTTCGGCCCTGGCTTCTCTCTCTGCACACTGCCTCTGGCACTCCTCAAATAACTCGACTTCCATCTCCATGAACATTTTCTGCACATTAACAGTGAGCCCATGTACTGCTGGGTTCCAATGGAACTTTATGTTCTTTTCCAATGCTTCAAAGATAATTGGCAAAATGATATTCCGGTTCTGGGCAATCAAGCTTACAATATGTTCATTTCTCCACAAAAAAAGAGCTCGTTCTGCAACCTGAAAATTAAAGTGCCTTAGAAAAATAACTACTATGAAGCTGACGCAATTAGCCCACGTAAAATTGTCAAGAATCTTTTTTAGAAAATAATAAAAAATAAAAGGTTCTCCTCTGTTTCTTGCTCATGAAATTTTGTTCTCAAGTCCTTCATACACTAAATAAGGAAAATTAGACGACCTTGAATCATAAATCTAACCCTAAACAAGTGCGGTCACTATTAAATTGAGAAACTACTAATAAGACACCAAATTTGAGTTAGGTCATTCTGGAGGATATAGGTTGTTTAAGAAAAGAGAATCGTTGGTTCCTTATAATCATTTATTTATTTCTCTTTTACCCTAGAGACCTCCACAAGGTAGGCTAAAAGAGTAAGACGACAAGGCTTTTGACTTCATTTTAGGCTGAAGTAATTTTAAGCCTAATCTGGGTATGGAATGATTTTCACCACCTAATCTACAGTAGCTCGTTAGCGCTTTAATTTGATTAAGGAAGCTGACAGTATTGATAACAAGAATATAAATATTTTTTCACATAAATACTTCAACAAACTCTAGAAATTTTCACTGCATGCAGTTGCAGTCAAACAAGTATTTCAAGTTTTTTTTCCATTAAGCACCAAATACCACAGAAATAACAGCATAGACTATAAGCAGCAGATTTTCAACCACGTCCATACCCATTTTTTAATTCATAAAGGTAAAACATAATAAGAGTCAAAAAGCACTGTTTATTCTTAAAAGAAAAGAAAAAGAAGAAAACTCACAGACCTAAGTTCATCCAATACCCCTATAATTCTGGGTGTGCACAGTGCACAGGTCCATCGCATGAGAGAGGGGGAGGTCGACAAGTATCCGATCCATACTGGAGGTTTTTAATTAAGATTATCTCTGCTTCTAGTCTTATAGTGCATGCCATGTCATTATGATATAAGAGCAACTTAGGAATATGCATATAAAGTCTTCGATTCTAAGTAACGTGAACTCTATTTTTCTGTAAGAAAAAATATGCATTCAACATAAGATACAAAAAAGCGTAAATGTCCCCCCCAGATAAAGCAATATAATATTCAAACTACCAATTAGTTAAAAAGCTACAAGTTGGAAACAGTAACACAAGATGTTCAAGTGCTATTTCAGGCCAGCATTCCAGTCTCGTCACGCACTAGGCAATTCTATCATATTAGATGTTATGACTAGTTTACATCCGTCGACTAATTAGATAAAATTGAATAGAATGGATGCAAAACGTACTAGGAAAGAATATTGATAAAGGTTAGCCAGGTTTTCAGTTAGAGATGTATGGGAAAAATAGATGCTAATAAATGCCCACATCATAGTAGGAGTGTAGGAGTTTGTTCGAAACTTCCCAGCTTGGCTAGTTGAGCAAGTTATCAAAGCCATCTTTAAGTAGTGAATGAAACAAATAATGCGAAGAAAGAACTCCTAAGGTCCACATTTTTGAATCCCATCCACAACAAGGACGAAAATCACCATCCTCGAGAAAAAGGGATCTCTTTAAAGTACAGCCAAGCTGAGCTATACAGTATAATTTACTAGACCATCACCAAGGAAGAAAAATTAGTCTGTAGAATCTCACTTTTATATCACAACAAAGGAAAAAAGACAATCACGTCTGAAATTGTAATATTCATATACCAAAACATCCCAAATTGCATTGTACTACTTGCGTTTGTTGCAAACAAGCGCTAGTTTAAAAAGAATAGTATATAAAGTGAGAACGTTCCAGTATGACTAAAAATGCCAAAATGTAGATTGGTAAACAGAAAGACCAAACTTAATATTATTCTATAATTAAAATCAGCGATCAACGCTGAATGGAGAACAGAAGTGTGGCGTATTGAAATTAAAGTTTTGGGTAAAAACATACCATTATGCCATAAGTTCTTAGTCACCGTCGTTAGTTCAATACTGTTATACAAGTTATACTTCATGGTACTGAGAGTTACATTGTTAAAAGATGTATATTCAAAACATGAACGTAATAAAAGTGAGAATGTTAAATCGAATGTGCACCCATACTGGATTTGGCAAAATAAGAAATGAGTAAATAGGCCAACAAATGGAGATGACACAGAAGGATGACAAATAAAGGAAATAAGGACTTGGGAAGCGGTATCATATCTTTTGTATACTTAAAATTGTTTTGTGTTCACAGAAGTTGTACAATCTCCGAAACATGCATTACCAGAGGTAGAGACAAACAAAAATCAACATGATCTAATTTGGAACAGAGCTTAGTTCTTGATTGTTTATTGCTCCAGCAAACAAAAAGAGAATATGCCAGACTCATGAAAGCATGAACAAGAGAATACAACTAGCACTAAAGAAATAAGCACATTAATTAAGTTAATCAAAATGAAATACAAATAAGATTATCAGAAAAAAACAGTAATAGGAATAAAACAATACTTGAGATGACTGTGCTATAAACTAACAGTATCAGTAAAGAAATCTAAGTAATTCTCTGGCACCTGAAAGTGAGAGCTGTTGAGGCAACGAGCTATCTGCCTGAAAAGAGGGACCATGCATCGCTGAAATTCAGCGGCTTGTGTTGCCTCCAACAATTCCTCAAGCTCCCCGAGAAAGAGAACTTCCTTCTGGCAATTCGTGACTGGCCAGTACTTCAACAAACCCCGTATAACAGTATCTGCCAATTTGTAGTCCTTCTCAACGAACTGTGTAATGCAATATGACAACTGTTGATGATACATTGCTATGGGCTTAGGTTTGTGGAGTGGTATCAAAGCCCGAACAAGAAATAACTTATGCTCCTCCTTCATTGGCAAGGCAAACCCATTAATTATACTCCCAAGAATCTCCAAAAGCTCCCCAATCCCACTGTGCCTTTTTGTCTCGTATATAAATCGATAAAAGATATTATTTATAGCTTTTCTTATAAATGGTCTATGCACCATGAACTTCCCATATATCCTATGAAGAATTGTCTTCAAATACTCCCTCTCCCTCGGGTCCTCGGAATCAAACAAATCAAGCAACTTCAAAACAAAGAAATGATCAATGTATCTCTTGGCAATTTTTGTATCTGTGTCTGATGAACCCACATATCTCAAGAGCAATTCATAAACCAGCTGTAAATGTGGCCATGAGGATTCAAGATAAGGCTCCTCCTCTTCGGGTTCCATATTTTCTGACCCCGTATTTTCATGCGAAGCTGGGGGCAAGCACCGGAAAATATTTACAGATATCATTCGAATCAATTCCTCCTGACTGGTTTCAGTGATTTTACCCGACCCAGATTCAATAAAATCCACGAGTTCCATAAGGGTTTGTCTTTTAATCTCCTTTTCCCTCACCATCTTCAGAGTATCAGAGAAATCAAATTGGAAACAGCAAATCTTAAGTTTCCTTAAAAATAGATTCTGGCGCTCAGAAATCGGTACGTCCCGAAACATGGGTAGGTTTTCTAGAGTACCAGGAGCCTCCGGCACAGTGACCACAGCAGAACTTAATTGATGTTGGGCCGAATTGAATGGTGCATCACCACGGGAGGCGTGGTTGACGACAACATTTGTGGTGGAGGCAGAGCCGGAGCTTCGGCTAGACGAAGCATAACCGTAATCAGCGCCGGCGCCGGCGCCAGCCGATTTCCCCACCTTACGGTGTCCTCTCTTTATAATCTTGGTGAACATGTCACCCTCCAAATTCCTATCAAAACCCTGACCCTAAACACACCACATGAATGTCTGCCTATATATGTGCATTTTTGTATGTCTATTCATTGGCATATAAAATTTAAATCATAGATAAATATTAACAAGATTGAAAATTTGAGACTTTTTTGGAATAATTAATTTGCAAAATGAAATGGTAAAAAAATAGAATGGAGACATGAACGGATCAGTGGGAAGAACTAGAGTAAAGGAAATGTACGGAAATATCGATCATGGATCGCCGGCGATGACAAATTCCGGCGACCAAATGACAGAGGGCAAGAGACGGGGGATGTCAATATAGAGTTAAATCGATATACCCAAATTATTTGGTGGGGCCCGGGGCTGGGGTGTAAAGAGATTTCACTAGTTGAAATGAACAATGGAGGTAGGAATGTCGATTGGGTTGGCCCGTTTGGCTGCTCGACTCTCCATGAACTACTGTTTGGATTTCATTAAAAATAGATTTTGAAATAGTAATTTTTGAAAAATATATAGTTAAAAAATAAAAAAAATTAAATTTACGTATAATATTATTTTATTATAGAATATGTGGTTAAAAATAAAAAAATAAAAATGCATTTTTGTCAAAAATGGAGCCCAAGCAGGGATTATGATATTTTCGGAGGTGAGTATCGATGGTTTGTATGGACCTACTCATCAATTTGCATAAATTCATTTGGGAGTCGAGAAATAATAAGCGAGCTGTGAGACCAAGCAAGATTTTGCTCTTATAACATTAAAGTTATGAAACTTTAGAGGTTTTACTTTGTCAAGCTTCATTTTACGTCAATTTCAATACTTGACTAATTCTAATATTTTTCAAGATTTTACTAATTTCACTAGAGTCAACTAACATATGAGGTGAATTCTAATATGATTCAAAGAATTAGTGGCATGTTTGGTTAAGCAAATTAAATAACAATTACTAGTAAGGATAATTGTAACGGAGTTCGAGGCCAAACAATTTGCATACAATGATCAACGTAGAAACAAAATCAATCAATCGAGGTTATGAAGAATGATATTGCAAAACCAGCAAAAAGAGGCCTCAACAAAAATCGAGACAAAAGTCGAAGTACCGTCAAGTAATGCACGTGAAGATGTTCAAACAAAGTACTTACTTTTCACAATTATATGTAAATGCAAAATATTTCAATACTTCGTAATGAATCGTGACGAGCTCAAAGTTTTGATTTTACAATCCAAATTCACGACAAACATGTTTTACTCGAAAAATATGTTTTTCAACGGTAAAAATCGAAACACGTATTTTAAATATGACAAATATTTTGAAAAATATTTTTAAACGTTCCTCCAACACTTAGATTTTAGAAAAATTAAAAACGATGACGTTTCAAGCCAAAAGACTGTACCGGACGTCCGTCCGGTATGGCAAATTTTGGCTCCAACGGTCAAATTTCAACGGTCAGATTTTCTGATAAAAATTAACGGCTAAATTGATCGTCCGGTATATACCGAACGTCCAGTACGACAGAGTTTTTGACTGTTTGAGTGCTATAAATACCTCATTCTTTCCCCATTTGCAAGAACTTTTCAAGAACATTAAAAGTGAAGTTTTTATTGATCACAACCACCTAATTTTCTATCCTTAGAAGATCAAAAGCATTAAAGTCTTGAAAAACTTTTGAGTGATTAATTTTGTGAAAATCCTTATTTTTTCAAAAGTTTTTCAGCTCAACACTTTGAGCTATATTCATTGTCATCTATTGAAGTGTTTGTCTCTTCTCTTCTTGTTCTCAATTTTGATTCTACTGTTCGATAAGAAGAGAAGATTCCTCTTGTAAATTCATTTTGAATTGTGGATCATGTTGAGGTCCGAAAAGCTCAACATTGTAAAATGATCGGTGCTCATTGATTGTAAGTAACCGGAAGCGTTGTAAATGGTTGGATTGCACCATAAGTCAATCAACATAGTAAAAAAAGCATTGCTCGTGCCGGAGAGCTTGGTAACGGAGGACGTAGATCATTGCGTTGGATCGAACCTCCATATTATATAGTTTACACTCTTTAATCATTTTTACCTAACGTTTTTACTTTGTGCAAGCTTTTATCGTTTCATTTACGTGCTTACTTGTATTTAGTTTATTTCTCTATCATTTTTATATTTATTAGTTTAAAATTTTGAGTAATTAACGAAAAAATTTTAATAATTAATTCACCCCCCTTTTGATTAGTCTATCTTGAGTTTTCATTTTGTACCTCTCTCGAGGCACGTTGTTGATCAAAAGTAAGCATTTGACCATTATAAAATGGCAACCAATAGATTTTTGGATGAAATTTTTAGATGCCCTTCTTCCAACACTCATTTATTAAACGTTTGGGATCCTGCTAGATATTCTTGAAACGTTTGGAAGCTTTGCCTTTGTCAAATTATTATCCATCATTGACTTTTGATCACCTAACGTACGTATAGACAA
Source organism: Fraxinus anomala (assembly GCA_903798345.1). NCBI lineage: Eukaryota > Viridiplantae > Streptophyta > Magnoliopsida > Lamiales > Oleaceae > Fraxinus > Fraxinus anomala. The sequence continues at coordinate 2,299 of CAIGRN010093201.1, read as the reverse complement.
AATCATTCAAGGGTTATTCCGCCACACAATTTTGAAATGTTTGTACCGTCGTTACTATGATTTAAATGTTTGGGTATAATCTGCACATTTAAAAAAAGTATTTGTGGTTCAAGGGCTAGAATGGCAAAGTTTCATGGTCACGTCGGTTTGATTTTGTTGTATTTGCATAAGCTTCATGGCACGATAGAATAAAAAAATTTAATATTAACAAAAGAAAAAAAATAAATAGCAAAGCACTCTACAAATCAAGTACCTCCTCCCTCTCATTTTCCCACCTCTCGCAGCTGTCGTGGCTATCTCCACTCTGCATGCCAATTGCAAAAAATGGAGAGCTCTTCAAACTCTTCATCATCATCCAAGCTCAAGAAGGCCCAATCGAGAAAAATAGCTATTAAATAATGTCTTGTTTTCCTAACAATTTACGATTCGTTTGGATACAACTTATAAATTGATTTATAAATTCAGTTAAAGTCAAAAATTAATTTTCATCGCGCATTCATAAATACTAATATATTATTATACACACATTTCGTGAAATCCACAAATATGCCTCTTTATGAATTTGCCAAAGAGAAAACTTTTAGACAGAATGGTTGATAAGAATTTTTTATGCGCATATTTTCTTGTAGGTGATATTGCTTTTATTCATTAATATGCCTTTCGCTATAATGCTCGACTTTGCTTAGAAGATAAAACTATACGTTCTTCGTCACACAAAGTAAAATCCAACTTCAACACCAACCCCAATTCCAAAACCCCTTAAAAATTCTTGAAGTGGAAACAATAATTGTAACAGTGCACGGTGACCCCTACCATTTTATATGTTCATCACTTTTGTGATTTACAAGTCAAGAAGTAGAAAAAATAAATGAAAAAGTAAAAATGCCATCATGGCGACATTGAAACTTAGAAGAAAAGGATAGAGGAGGATATACTTGCATGAATGAGAATACATTGGCGGTGTATTGAATCTTGACTTGTACTTAATTTTGAAACGTGGATATTAGTTATGATTAATCTAGTTAGATGTGCTTATTAATGTATTTACGCTAATGAATGTCCTACTTATGATAAGAAAACTATTGTTGAAAAATAATCACGTTTAATAGAGTCTGATATAAGTATTATACAAATTAGATGATCATCTAAGACCCTCGATTTATCAATGATCTCCACTTTTAAATGAGGGAGGAATACTAAGAAAAACTTTTTTTATTGGTTGTAAAAGAAAAATAATGAATATGAGAATGAAAATAAAGTTTTGAATAAAATTTTAGCATTTTACAAATATCAAATTTGTTACACCCTTTTATGTGGCACAACACGGGTTTAGGTCAAGTCAAGCATGCGTGCTAAGTGACCATACGTGGGTCAATTTTGGTTTTTAAAAAAATATTTTTTTTTTTAATAATTGGCATGAAAAGTCAGCCCAATGACTAATTTTATGGCTGTTATGGCCCTTTGGGAATTCAGAGTTTTTTTTTTCTTTTTTTGGAAAATAGTTTATTAAAAAAAATCACTTCTTGACCCCTCCTACACACTCGAAAGCAATAATTGTAATCTCGAGACAACCTATTTCAAGATTGGGATAAGGGATTAAAGATTTGAATTCCATATAGTTTTTTCGAGTTTCTAGAGCACTCATTTCTTCCTACTATTGTCCATAATGATCTAGTATGGGTTGGGTTTGTGATCAGTGCTAGTCCGATGTATAGATCAAAGAAATATGGATAAACCAGCCTACCGTGATTCATTTTACGATTCTAATGCTGAGTAGTGACAATGAACCCTTGAGGTACGAGACAAGAGTTTAGAGCTAATGATAAGTAGTGCAATAGAATTGACAATTCATTCCAGTTCACATTCTTAGAGTAAATTTTAAGAAGTAGATTTGGACATGAATCGACCCTTCATTAGTTTTGAAGACTAATGCTTAAAGAATTCCAAGTCCTAACAATATTGTGTGGACTTCACTAAACTTAGACTTATTGAGCTTGTGGTCAGCATGAAATGTTGGTTTTGGTCCATGCAATTGGACTCGTTGAATCCAATGAATCTGGCAAGTGAGTGAGAATCGAACGCACTTTTTATCGCTTGAAATCCAAGATTGGTGGTGGTCCATGTAGTCTCGTCTCAATCAATCTTTATTTATTTTTATTTTCACTCTTATCTTGACTAAATTTGAAAAATGTTGAAGATTTGTATAATGTTTCGCTTATATATTGTGAGAATTCTTGACGTAATTTCTATTAAAAATATTACTAGTTGCAAAATAGTAAAGTATAGAAATAAAATTTAT
>CAIGRN010093166.1:0-21051 GCA_903798345.1 Fraxinus anomala | reverse complement strand
AACTAGGCGGTAGAGAAGCTGCTGCAATGAAGGTAACATGTCCAACAGTTGTTCAGCATTCAAGATCCGCGTTCGACTACGTATCTGATGCAACAAAGACTCTTAACTATCATATATAACCTAATTGGAGAAAAAAGCATTTGAATTTTGTGCAAGAGACCACACCTTAGATATTCCAGCAGCTGTTTTGATCAATTGTTCCGACTCTATGTCATATTTTAAGGTCCTAAAACACTCAAGCTTTTCCTCCAAAAAGAGTGCGTATGTTCGGATCCAAGCAGAGCAATCCCAAGCTGCATCAGAGCTATCAGAATGTTAAGAAAACAATTCTACATCAAAATGAGACTTACTTCTGAAAAATCAAAATGACTGACAAAAGAATACAATGCAACACGTGCAAATTTCAATTTACCTTGAGGGCTCGAATCATCCTTGAACTTGGAGATTTGAAATAAATGTCCTCTACGAGAATAGTATAGAAACTCCTCTTTGAAGGTAGGATCTCCCTCTCTTAATGTCCTATGAATGACTATCAATGTCTTTAGGGCAACCTGAATTATTAATCATAAGTTAACATACACAAGGCTGAAATAAAAGTCTCTGTACAAAGGCTTACATATATATACTCAACATAAGCAGCCAAATACTCTTTTGGGGGAAAAAGAAAAAAAGAAAGAAAGAAAGAGTTAGGGAAACATCGCCCAAAAGGTACTATCTCACGAACCACAAACGGGGTTCCTATGTAACGAAGCAAGCCCATAGGGATTGCCTAAATAATACGCATTCGATGTATAAGAATACAAAGCTTCCAATATATAAAATAAAGCCATCAAAGGAGATGGCTAACAAATCCCTTTTGACATGGGACAACACAAAGCCATCAAAATTACACACAAAATCAGAAATGAGGAGAAAAATTACAATCCAACTGCACGTCTTTGCCAGTCTTCTAGACAGTGCATGGATGCAATATGCAACATCAGCTCTCGGGCAAGATACAGATGTGACAGCAAAAATTTCTGAGAAGAAATATAGGATTAAATGGTGAAAATTTCAAAGCAATGAGAAAATTGAATATATAAATACTCAACAAGAAATGAATGTAGGATCAACTTTTATATACATGAAGCAGAAAGCCTCTAGAACTGACATTATATTATCAATCATATATGATATAACTCACTTCTAACATGCCGTTCTTTCGGGGGACAATCGACATGGTTGGTGGCCTTGACAATTGCAATATCCAAATCCTTAACACATTTATGCCATGAAATTAAAATCCCATCAAGAAATGCAGCAGATGAAGCCCAAAATCTTGATCAAGAAATTTTAAAAAATCCCATCTGGGTACACGTATATAAATATGCAATCAATGTGTTTGATTTATGTATTCACCTTGAATTCGCTATTGACCTTGGCTAGGCCAACAGTGGTGGAGTCTTTGAGCGCCCCATAGGCTTTTCTAAAGCTATCCATTTACAGAGACATGCAACACCAAGTTATTATATCCAATATCCAATCAATTCCCTGCTCATCAAATCAAGAATAAAGCTTAGAGAAATTTGGCTTCTTGTTCTATAGCATTGAGCTTTTCCAATTAAAAAAAAAAAAATACCCACGATCTCTCTATCCGTATATGCATGTATGTATCTGCTAGGTTGAAGATGGGAGCAAAGATATGGGACATTTGTACGAGGACAATTTTATTTGTTGTCCGCTAGTTGTTGGATGTTAGCCATTTGTCAATCATTGGAAAAAATTCCATTTGGTGCATTTGGACGTTGGCTTCTCCCCAAAATTATAAAAATGTTATTTTGTTTTGTTGGTGTTTAACACCAATTTAAAAGATAAGTGTATGAGTCTAATTAAATGAATCTTATATTTTATACTGAATTGGACAAAAGAAGAGTGGTAGCACACTAAACCAAGATAGTATTGTTCATTATAAAAATGTCCATCAAAGTGGAAATGTCCTCTTATTCTCCATAAATAACAAGTGATCATTCACCCGAAATAAGAAAAATTCATAAAACTCATTGAGACTATTATATATTTGACGCTACTTATTTACATTGTGATGCCACTATTGTAACTCGAACAACGAAATAAGAAAATGATTATTCCAAGTTAAAGATAAATATTATATATTTGACGGTACTTATTTACATTGTTGATAGTGCCAACTACTATTTTAGTTATCTAAATTGATCCTCAAACTATTTGGAAGATCTGAATTGATCCTCTAACTAGTAGAAAAATCTAGGTTGACCCCCAAACTATTTTTAACAGACACTATATTGATCCTCCAACTAATAGAAAAATCTAAATTGGTTCTCCATCTAATATAAAGATTTATTATGGTCCTCCAACTATTTAAAACGTCTAAATTGATACTCGAACTAATTAAAACAACAACTATGAGGGTAATATAAATTGATCTCCCAACTACTAGAAAAATCTTTATATTAGAAACATCCAACTAATTTAAAACACGTTAAGGTTTGTCCCCTCAAAGACGGCAGTAGGTGGCTGCTCTTTAGCTCATAAATTGAACCAGAAAAAGATGTTTCCGTGACCAACTATCCACTAGATGCATTATGTGGGATTTAAACATGCCATGGATGCTGGCCTTCACAGTATTTATTTTCGAGGAACTTGGTCCAAAGAGAATTATGTTCTTGGAATTGCCGCCATAAGTTTCCAAGCAGACACTATAACCATATCCAGAAGCCATCTAAACCCCAAACCGCATTCTCCATTTGTATGTAAATCATTATAGAACTCCATTGTGTACAAGTAGCATTATTTGTAAATATATTGGCATGGAAAAGTACTGATTGTAAAAGAACAATTCGAGCACCCGGAGACAAAGTTCTGTTCGCCCATCCATCAATTAGATTCCGAATTTTTTGGATCAACTCATCATGAGAACTTTGTGTGTGTGTGTGTGTGTGTGTGTCACCAATTCCAAGTATTGAAAGACAGTATATACAAATTCAGCACAAGATATCATTTCCAACCAAAACCACAAGTGGCAAAGAAGCCACAAAGAATTTCTCAAACCATGGGCATTGAAGTTCCTGCTAACATCTTTAACAGCATAAATTTTCACAACCCGGAGAATAATGAAATTCATCAAGAAACAAATTGAACATAAAAAACTGGATGTTGAACTCGTTAATCACCAAGTTTTTCTGCAATACTGTAATAATCACACCATTACCAGTATCAAAAAACCTTGGGACCAGAATGAAGGAAAACGTGAAAACTATACACAATCGTCTTGCTGTTTCGTAAGATGATTCTCCAACTTTTATGCTCAAATAGCAAAATACCATACGTAAATATAAACTGCTACACTGGTATGACATCAATCTTTGAAGTGTCCTCACATCTCAAAACAATGCCTTCAAGACTTGCAGGAAGAATGCATTTACTCCATTGGCATCCGGTTGAAAAAGGTTCTGGTGGCGGAACAATCATCAAAACATTATCATTCCGTTGCACGACTCCCATTACACTGACAGTGCTACCTTCTTTGATGTACCTAATCATAATTCACAAATAGGGTAAAGGTCGACTGAGTATCAAGAATTTTTTTAAAAAAGAGCATAAATATTAAGATGCATAAGCCATGAATGAACAATATAACAAACAATACTGCTCTCAACCTACTTGGCCAGGTTGGGGATCAAGCCTTAATTCCAATCTGAGAGCAATAAACAAACTCACAAATCTATAGTTGTTCACCATCGATAAGAGCTACGTCCACTTACCCCCATAGATTTTTCATTATAATGAAGAAGAAATTGGAAGACTTCTCTCAAACATCGTTGTGTTAGCACCACTAAAAAAAAGGCCCCCTCATATTCCTTTTCATAATTTTGAAAACTGAGGCAAACATAATACAAAATATGGACAACCCAACAAGCCAACAGTTTGCATTACAAAAATGTACAGCTGTCGATAGCCTTGCTTGCTTTAACTCGTCTCTTCCATTCTCAACAGGATTGTGTTTTCACCTCTGACCGACTCACTTAAGAACAACATGGACAAATGTACCAGAGTAAAATAATTAAAATCTTACCCTTCTTTCAATCTCATTATACGATCATCACTTGAAAGTTTTCTTTCTCGGAGCCATTTAACGAATTCAGGAGACATATTCCTATTTGATGGATTGCTGTCAACAACAACCGATTCCTCAATGTAAGGGGTCACCCTTGCACCATATCCAGTCTTGACCAATGCCCTCAACCCAGATTGGAAATCAGAAATGTAGAAATCAACCACATGCCTCTGTGATCACACAAAAAAACCAAATGATTCAGCCATTTTTCTCAATGCCTATGCTACAGCCATCATAAAGAGAAGAAATTTCAATAATATTGTAGCATAACATTTGTACTTAAGGTACTGCAAATTGAATCTTTACTGTCGCCCATTGGCAGTGGGAAAGGCAGAAAGAGAGATGACCAAAAAACAGTCATACAGGAGAAGAGAGGAAGTACAAGAATTTACTTACAAGTAATCACTTAAAAGCCATGAAATTATGCATCATTAAAGAAATATAGAATTCGAGAACCAAAAATCTTAACTAAATTCTCACGCAACACGAATGTTCCCCATTAAGTAGGGGTTGGCTTCATGAATCATTTTCTGCTAATCTAGTTCATTACTATAAGTACACTCTATAGAACCACAATAGTCCATGTTAGTTTTGGTCTACCGTCCCCCTTCTACCCTCTTTAGATCTAAGCAAAGCTTTCCAACCATTTAATACATCCTTACCTTAATTTAGCCTCTTAAACTACTCATGTAGGACAATCCTAATAGAAATAGGATAGGAGACACTTATTATAGTAGGAATTTTGTTTCCTTGTAAATGAGGATTTTAGTTTTCTTTCCTTTTAGTAACATTGTTTAGTTTCCTTATATTGATAAGGATATGTAGTTATTTTGCCTATATAAACCGAGGCTTTGTATACTTTTTCAAAAATCTTCATTATAATTAACTTATTCTATATAAATTTCCGAGTTTTTCTTGTTTTAAGAATTTAATTCCGCCCTTCCGCACCAAAAATGATATCATAGAAAGGTTTTGCCCTTGACTGATGGCCACCTACAGCGATAGTAGCATGCATCTTAGCGAAAATGTTTGGAGGATTTCAAAAGAACCAACCTCAATCTAGAATCTAAAACGAAGTATGGATAAGCCCAAAAATGCTGCTTACAAAAAAATTGCAAAATTTCATTGCTACGAATGTTGGTCACTTCAACGAGCCCAGATCACGGCAACAACCAGATAGAAATTTTGGAGTATTTTTCTCCAAATTGCATAATTTTTTCTTCTTCAACCAAACTCGAGAACGAGTTTTTCAAACAGGATAGGAATTATTTATTATAGTAGGGTTTTGTTTCTTATTTAAATTAGGACTTTTTCTTTCCTTTTAGTTCTTTTAGGTTTCTTAATTCTACTTCTTTCAAGTTTTTACTTTTCTTTCCTTTTATGATATTGCTTCCTTACACCGTTAGGAATTAGGAGTTTAGTTCTTTCTTTGCCTATATAAGAAGGTGTTGGGCATCCTTTGCAATAACCAATTAATTACAAAATTATTCTCTAAAAATTTTTGAGTTTTCAACTTTCTTCTTGTTTCAAGAATTTTAGTTTCACTTCTGCACCAACTACATTCTTATACATGGTTAAATGTTTTTACTCGAGCTTTCCCAAACAGTATTCTCACATATGGTCAATACTGACAAAAAAAATCCTCTACACATGGACCTGGCAAGTTACATCGTTTGACAACTTAAGTCCAAACTTCTACTAAAGCTGTGTCAGAATCTGGAAATATCCAAGAGACTGTGCATAAAAGTTTTCCCCAGTATATATAAGAGAAGTGGAGGGTGCAGTGGGGAGGAAGAGATCTTATCTGAGCTGTGTCAAAGAAAGGGAACATGTAAAAGCATGATAAGTCATGATATTTTTCCAAATAAGAACCTAATGCATCAAACACAGGCATAGTTGTCCCAAACAGGATAGATCAAGTTAAGCACACCAATCCTGATCCTATCTCACCTCTAATGAACGAAGACCCCAGGTAAAACGGCGATGCGTCGGGTTTGCAGCTTTTGAATCCCATCCCCGGTACTCGTATAAACTTGAGGATGTATAAACGCATCTGGGAACTTTTTGGAATGATGATTCAAGAGGAACATTTCCACAGGTCACAACCTACAAAATGTCAAACTATTATTTGTTAGGACAATGCGTCGTGTAGGTTTGGAATTTTACTGTGCAAAATTCAAATGGGATTCCAAGATAACATATCTCCTTCCTTGCCAAAGTGCAATTCCAAGAATATGCTGCCTATATACATCAAGATATTATTCTATGCAAAATTTATGCTACAGAAGTGCTTATATGATCCTCGATTCCTCATGAATTAAAGCATCACAGATTCAAAAGCTCTTTGGTATAACTATGCATAACAGAATATAATTTTTCTCAGAAGTCCATGCATTCTATCTGCCGAGCTCCACAACAAAAGAGCTACAGTATAAATGTTTGTAGCATTTTTATTCTACATAGGTATTAGCAGAACCACAAAACATTGTGATTCCCTAGACGTACACCTATGTGATATGTTTTCAACTAAATAACTGTCATATCTAAAAACAGGACACTTGTCAGCTTCTACAAGACATTGATTGTTCACCCTCATTAGCTTTCTATTTTCTTTCAATCTCTTTCTCACCATCTTCAACCACGAATCAGAAGCTAATGCTTCAGTACTAAGCATTAAACAAATCCATCTTGTTAAAAGAATGAATATAGAAAATAATCCATCTTCTGTCACTTGCATACTGGATGAACCAAGAGCATGCTCAAACTTAGAGAACCATAAAATTTAAGGAAGTTATCCGCAACTAGACTCCATCAAAACAATTGATCTCATTTCTCTATATGCAAAAGGTTTGGTAGCTCCTTATCCATAAAAGGCTCCTAATAATTTAATGCTAGTGTTAGGATTCAGCATGGGAGTAAAGGTTTCTCTATTAACTTCCTAAAAAGCCAAAACCAATGTTTATCGGCTGTAGGTTTTTGACCCTGTGCTTAGAAATCATGTAGCAAAAAATAATGATACCGCTATACTGAATTGCCTTCTTTAGAGTGAGTGAGAGAGAGAGGGAGGGGGGGGGGGGGGNTAACTAGCTATGAAACCAGTAATAGCTCTTCTTCCCCAACAAGTATTCCAGGTAAACACTGTAGCCACAGCAGCGAAAAGTACAACAACGACAACGAGAAGAATGGGGTTGCGAACAGCCCCAAGTATGAAACCACCAGCAATAAATCCCATCACAAAGAGAAGTATGATGGACCAAAGGATTGCCTTTGGGAAGCTCTTGCGGAAGGAATACTCATCATCGGAGCTAAGACGTGTAACAGCCTGGTTGTTAACTATAGAAGCATTGTGCAATTTCATTGATCCAGTAGACTCCAAAGGACCAGATGCCTTCCGAGGAGCCCCTGCAGAGTTCAGTGGACCTGAAGTAATAGGTCCAGATGTAATGAGGCCGGTTGTCGGAAGAACTGGAGGAAGAGGGCCAGAATTTTGGCGGGAAACAGCAGCCCCCCCTCCACCTTGAGGACCAGATGACTTTTTCAATGGCTCTCCATGCTTATTAAGAGGACCAGAATTGGTCTTCTTTAAAGAAGCAGATGCAGGAACACCACCAGATGAAAGAGAACCCATCCGATTGCCTGAATTTAACTGGCCTGATAGCGATGCAGAACCACCAAAAGACCCTGTCCTTGAAGGAGCACTGTTAATGGGGCCAGATTTTCTAGATCTGGAGCCATCCATAGGGATAAACATTTTACCGAGTTCTCCAGACTTTTTGATATCGCCACCAGTGTACGGCATGGCAACGGAGCTCATTGTGGGAGTTTTTTCTTTTGGTTGCTCTGGCCGGCCCGACACATAAAGGCCATTACTCAACTTATGAGATGGAAAACGTGAACCCATATGGCCTACTACTTCTCACAGAAGCCAAATGACAATATGTAGAGAAAGATATCCAGCAACCAACTTTATATTGTCAATCAAAACTCAATAACAGGGCTTCCAGCTTAACCTAACACACCTACTTCCACAGGAGCATTATACCTAGAAAATGAAACAGAAACAAGACTCTGATGTAAATACAGATCCCTTCTAAAAATGGAAAACTAACAGACCTTCAAAACAAATATTCAATTTTCAAATAGTTACCACAATCATAAAAACAAAAATCAGCCTTACTTGAGTTTAGTGTTTAGACTTGGCATGCCAGAAACAGTGTAGATAAAAATTCTTAAATTGATAAATGAGCATCTGGATATTCCTTAAATTAGTAAAACCTACTGAAACAAAAATGTCCAGTTGAATTGTTTTCTGAACTTATCAAACAATTGACAACATAAACATGAAAACTGCAAAGCAAGTACAGAACACAACTGAAACAAACTCTCACTTTGAATCCAAACTGCATTAAATTAGTGGTCATTAAATAAATAAAAGAATATAATTTAAAATAGGTTGTCAAATTCTATCAGAAAATTTGACAAAGCCGGATCAACCTTTCTACCTAGATTACAATTTAGCATCTAATACACCAACAGAAATTGCTACTGCACCAACTACAGATCTGGGAACAACTTAATAAATCCCAATGACGATAAAATCGATAGGCAACCAAACCTTAAAATTGAAGAAAGAAAAGAAACGGTAGAAGAATCTAGAGCCATTACAGCAGAACTCATTAAATAAATAGTAAAATGCACAAACGGTGAAGACTACATTGTTAACTACTGCTAGGGACTTCCCAGATCCAATAAAAGAACAAATCAAACGCGCCCTGTAACTCAGAAATCAGTGTGAGATAAATAAAAAAATAAATAAAAAAGGATCATATTTTTGAATGAAAAGAGAATCCATATAAAAATTATCCAAAATTGGCAGTACAATACTTTCAAATCAAGAATCCAAGAAAATACGAGACCCATATGAAAAATCAGACAAGCGAAAGACCCACACTTCCATTTCTACCAAGACAGAGTAAAATCATAGATTACAGAGTCGAAAAATTTACAAATTAAGAAGAGAAAAAAAAAACTATGCGTACTTGTGCGTGAGAGAGGGGTAGATGGCAGCAGAGTGAGATGAGAATGTGAAGAAACAGAAACAAAGAGAATCAAAAAGTTCGAATTGGAGGGGTTTGCTGAATGGTGAGAAAATGGAGAAGAAAGGGGTCCGTGATAAATTTGTGAGAGATATCAGTACTAATAAAAGAATGAAAACTGAAAACATACACTTCATCTTCCGGCTGTCTACTCTAATCATTTCTTTACCGCTGCAAGCTGAAAGATAAGACTGTCAAAAACGTCAGTCAAATTGCTGATAATATGAAAATACTCCTTCACCTTTCAAAAATATTAGTAACGTCCTTCATTTCAAATTTTGATTTTCATATTCACCTTTGAGATTAATATTGTATAAATTATTAATACTTAAATTATCTTTAATATATAAAATCCATATCATAATGCATTAATTTCCCCAACATCACATCCTATTATCTATATCAATTATACTAATTAGATAATTTTACCATCCATTTTAAACTTTACGATGCGCGATAAATTTAACCCAGTATAGACGGCAAAATTCTTCGTCCCACCCATCCCGCATTGTCCTACACATAATGGTAAAAGGGCTAGGAATGTAGACATGGCCCCTCTCATTCGAATCTTTTTACTTTACTTTATTTTTATATTGTATAATTAAATCGTATATATAATTAATTATACATGATAGAAAATGAAGATAATTTAATCCACATCGAACCCCGCCCCCATGAATCCTCGACAAGATAGGGATGAGGATGGCTATACTTCTCACTTATTTATCAGGTAAATTACTTGCTAATTTAAGTAAATAATCCAATTGCGGTGATATCCAAGAGGTTTTCAAAAGCAAGTCCCTCTTTACCACTACAATCACTTAAATTAACAAATAATTTCAATGTTAAAGTGAAAGAATCAACATTCATTGTTAAGTTTAATGAAATGAAAAAATTACTAAATGTCGTAAATTGGTTGATAATAGGCTAAGACGTTTTTATCGAAGTCCAAATTAGTGCATAGATTGTATGAAGTTTTATATATTGTTCTCAAGAGCAACAATTTATACTTAATCATTAATTAGTCTTAAAGGCATGAGGCTAGGGGGTGAGTTTAATACTCAACTTTTGAAATTAGGGATGTTATTCACATTTTTTAAATATAGAAGGACGTCTTTGATATTATGAGAAAAGAGAGGGGACGTCTCTAAATTTTCTCTAAAATAATAAAATCTTCTAATCTTTCACTACAAATACTGTAGCTCGTTTAAATACACTCGCAAATCTTAAACTCTTACTATTTATTTAACTTTAGACGGAACTATTTATTTGGTTGAACCTTGTGAACTATCGAGTCCACGTTTCATTTAAAAATATACAAATGTTTCTAATATAGATCTATGAATGGTTTGCCTAATGAGAAAAATGGAATCAAGAAAATAGTACATCTTTTGTACTGAGGAGAATCATACAATGTGTGAGTTAATTGCCAGTTAATAAGATTTATATTATAATAGTTTTTTTTTTTCTACGAATTAATATTAAATTGTTCTTCGCAAACTGTCCTCAATTGTTCCTTAGCTGTCTCCTGGTCACATGTTATTATGTTAATACTTTAACTGTCATTTCTACTTTTATGAACATTAGAATTTTTTGTTTTTTCATCCTTTTGGAATTTACTTGTACAGAAACAATTAAATAAACACATAATAATTGACATTTTTGGCTTTATATAGATGAGGTTAACAATATATAAATTGCTTGCAAATATTTCTAAATTAATATTAACTTGTTGGAATAATGATATTAACATTAACAAGGAAGATTCTTGGATGGATTCTTGATGCCTGTCCCCTCAAATTTTTAGTAGATTTTGATAAAAGTCGATGGGACGTGTGGTTAAAAAGTTGTGGATCCCATTTCATAAAATGCGTGATTGAAATTAATTGTTGATTTTTGCTTGACCAAACAGATGCTAAATATAAGTAACTTATAAGCTATTTTCTTCATAAAGAAGACAAACTATATTTCATGTTTGGCTGATGTAGAAGTGGAGTGGGTTAAACATAAACATGATTAATATGTTAAATCATAAGCTCAAGTTTGAGTACAATTAGGCAATGCAAATAGTCTTTGGTTTGATGATCAGATTGGTCCAATTATTAATTTGAATATAATTTTTTAAATGAAAGTGACGTGGAAGGTAAAATTTCACTTTCTAGTTTGTTGACTTTGCTTTACCAAGAAGAGGCTGGTTCTAGATTATAATTAATCAAAAGGGTCAGACATACAAATTAAGACGATTTTTTTTAATTATAATTTAGTATGTGAAAATAATTAAATTTAAAAAAAAATCATTTCATTTTCAATTTCCATTCCAAACATTTGATTAAGATTACGATTTACTCAAAAGTGGTAGATACGATATATCAAAATCAATAATCCAAAAAATACAAGATAACGTGTGAAATCTAACAAGTGAAAGATCGAGAAAGAAGAGAAAAGTAATTTATTTATTTATTTTTTGTATCTTTTGGAAGACACCGGTAGAGTGCACGTTGGAAGAGACGGTGGCTCAACATCTAGGCAAGTGAGACTATTGTATATGGCTCCACGTTTAGTTAAGGCCTCCAAATTTTAAGAACTTTAACTCAAAATAGTTTTATAAATGAAATCACAAGGTCAATTTTATTTGTATATAGTGATTGTATTCTAATAAATTTAATTTACAAACTAAAATTCTATTGCTAAATAAAGTAATAGAAAATGTTGCATATATAAAGATTCATAGGTAACATAATAATAATAATAATAATAATAATAATAATAATAATAATAATAATAATAATATTATTTTATTATTATTAAAGATCAACATTGAAGGTAAAGAAATGATAAAATTTTGTAAACAACACAAACAACTTCCTTGTTGATACTAATCAAAACATCATCAGTGATTGTCGTCGATAATCGATGACATGGAAGTGTCGGAGCTTATTTGTGATCGTCAACAACATTGTTGTGAGTAACTTCGTACGATTCGTTAAGAGTAACAGTAATATCGTGGATAATCATGAATGAAATTACAGCTAGTAATCATTTGCTCTATTCTATATGTATTGTTGCTACAATTGATGTTGTTGAAGCTGCTATTACTACTATATTTATTATTAAAACTATGTTCTTGGAATGTTTGCGTAACGCTCCTAAGTTATTTTGAGATTGCTATGTTGAAGAGCCAAGTGTGATAAGATTGTGAAGGAAATTGACATACGGAAAATTGAAAAGGTCTTAGGGCTGGGGTGGGGTCCTAACTACCAACAAAATATCGAAGAAACAAGATATTTGTGTGATATCAGCAGTGAAACGAGGAAGATATAGATGTCACGCTCAAAATAGATTTTAGGTTCCGCTTTTTATCATTAAAAATAATAATTGAACTCTCGTCGTGTTGAGTAAAATTGAAAAATATGACTAAAACACTCGGGTAATTTAGAGAGAGAAAATATTTGAGAGATATATTTTGATGATCTAGAAATGGTGTGAGCTAAACATAATCACTAAAATAAAATATTGATTTATTTTTGTTTCCTCAAAATTTCTTTATAATGAGGCAATCAATATTTGACATTGCCTTGCCTTAATGATCAAATTAATCTGTGAAACCATAATGTAATTATTAATTTGATATAACCTTTTAACTTAAAGTGACATGGAAAGGTAAAAATTCACTTTCTAGTTAGTTCAATTTGTTCTGACTTCTACCAAGAAATATTTGAAGATACAAGACAAATAACTAATGAGACTAATTTCAGATTATAATTTACCAAAAGGATTTTAAAAAGTATTAATTTTGAATTTGCCTTCCAAACAAATATGAACACAGGTCCCTGCCAGGCCCCCTCACACATACGGGGGCCCACACTTTTTTAATTTTTTTTAAATACATGGCGGGCCCCCCACAAGGTTTGGTTTTGTGCTCGATTGGCTCGAAAATTAAGAATAAGTCATTAAATCAAGTGTCAATAAACGCATTAAACTCTACATATCCATGTGACCTTCCAAGCCTGTGTTTGGCTCGTATTTAATAAATATTCAAATAAAATTTTATTCACCTATTTCGATAATTATTCATTTATCCATCACTCAATTTTATCGATTTATAACTTAAATTGTTTATAAACACTTATATTATTTGTACATTCCTTGGTGACATTTTTATTGATATTGTGTGTTTTGTCAAAATCTATGTAAGTGATATTATAAGTGTCGTTAAAATCAAGGGTAAAAATGTTGTCCACCTCACACAAGGTCAACCAAACCGTCAATAGGAGAGTGTACCTATAGCAAAACTGTATATTTTTATGGTTTACTTTCATATTAATCTTAGAATTATGCTCCATGTACACTCCTTGTGTACATGGAGTTTAACACTCCGTTGCAAATTCAAAAATGGAGTGGTGGGAAAGTGTATTGTATTTTCAAACTAGCTAATCGTACTGCAATATGTGGCGCGATGTCAAATTTGATGTCAAAAATAATGTATTTGTAACATGATTGTTAATTTTATTCAAAATTTCTCAAAAAAAATTGTATGCACATCAACTAAAGAAGACAACTGGTATGGTGAGTACAATGTTTTCACATTAATTTCTGTTGTTATGTTGGTATCAGTTGTCAGATTTTGTACCTTCCTTGTCTCATAACTAACTTTAGGGATTGGTTAGTGATTAGTCTGTATCAGTGTAGTTGAAATGTCCCACTTGACCCTTTGGTAACTGAATTTGGGACACATTTATTAAACCCAACTATTACATTAGTGTCTTGATTATTAAGGATTTGATAGACTCGAATATTCACATTATGACATGTTAGTGCAATTATACCTCAGTTTGATTTCGATAAAAATTAATAGATTTTGATAAAAATTAATGAATTATTTGGTTAAAACGTTGATAAAATTTGTGAACTCAATGAAATTTGTGATTTAAAATATTTGAGAAAAATGAGGATCAAGCCTCAATTATATGCATTTTAATATTCTCGAAATTTAAAGAAAATTACAATGAGATTCTTGAGCGGGTGAACTAATAAGTCAACCAATCATGTTATATGAACATATTAAAATTGATATAAAGCTTGACATAATGTCATGTGGTTTCTATTATTGAACAGTTTAAAATATTGTCAAATTTTTCATCCAATCATCTAATATCACATACAATTATGTCAAATTTTCCGTTAAATCCTTAAAAATCCTAACCAAGAATTCTTTTTACTATCAGTAAAGAATTTGACAGATTAGAATAAGTTCATGTAATATGGGGACTTGGGCCAATCACGAGTATTTTGAATAACGTCTTCAAGCCATATTTAGTGCGCAGTTTTAAGTAGGATTAACATTACAATAGGAGAATCAAAGTAGTGTAATTCTCTTTAACAACATATAAATGTGTCTGGAAGCTCGGAGGATTACGAGTTTGGTTCTTTTCTTGGATCATGGGCCGGATAAGGGCAATGAAGTTGCTCTCTTCGTAATTCATGGATTTGAATGGAAAAGTTCAAGGAGAGATTAATAGCTCAAAAGGCAACTACTGGCCCTTTGTCATAGGCCCCTTTAAAGGGGTTTACTTTGGCAATACGACCCTTCATACTCTACTTCGTACAGACAAACTAAATCCCTTTTAAGGGACCCAAAGCTTATCCAAACATTTCGCCTTTTAATTTAAATACAATTGGGCTTTTATGTAATTTTACAAAGAGTAAATTACCCTAAACCCTACTTTAATTTCAAATTCAAAAATCAGATTTTTCAAATTCAAAAATCAGATAAAATTATTATTTTTTCAATAATCAAATAATAAATGTTATTTTAAAAAATTATGTATCATTTATCTCTCTCTATATTCGCTTCCTATGGATGTTAGTTTGGCTCGCTAGCTTGGGCTACCTGTGGCTCAGCTAGGAAAAAGTCCGAACCGACCCGAAGCTCGGGCCGAGCCCCACTTTGGGAGATCGGGCCGAGCAAGCCACCCCGTGTAAAATTAAAAAAAAATTGAAATGGAAGGGGGGGAAGAGGCAACCGTGTAGCCTTTGTGTTATATATATATAATCGGATCGGCCCGTTGAGATTTGAGCGAGCCTCAAATTTTTTTTTGATCCGAGCCAAAAAAGCCTGAACCTATTTTGCTCGAGTCGAGCCCGAGTTTTGCTCGTTGCCACCCCTATCACTTCCTATCTGTATTCTCTCTCTGCAAGCAAGTCTATATCTTTATTTTTTTCTCTCTCTTTCTACTCTCTATCTACAACAATCATCTCTTTGTACTCTCTCTCTATGGCAACTGACTTTCGTCTTCTCTCTTCTCAATCATTATCGTCGTCGAAATTATCCTTACGACCACTCTATCACCGATTCTAGATCCATGGACGGAGTGGTTGATGCCATTGGAAGGACTGGTAGAGGGGGTTGATGCCATTGTCACTCGTTCGATTGATCCTTCTCGAGCGACGACACTCTTCCTTCGACGATGGAGAAATCTACGACTACAAATCTGGTGTTGGGTGGTGGACTTGAGGGGCAGGTGGTGGTGCAACAAAATTGGAAGGGTGTTAGTGATGCAGTGGATTTGCAGTAACGATTTGGATGGTGCGCCGCTGCTTCCGCCGCTATGTGTGTTTGGGTGTATTTTGTGATGCAAAGAGTGGTGGTGGTGGAGGCGGGTTGGCAGTGAAGGATAGGGCTGAACTACTAAATCGTCAAACCACAAGATCGAATCGAAATAATTTTTTTGAAATTGTTAATTTAGATTCACGTATATTTGTCAACGATTTTAAACCAAATCTAACCATTTCTAAGTAATTGGTTTAGGTTTCAATATTTGCAAACCATTTCAAACCGTCAAATCGTTTATAATAATAATAATAATAATAATAATTTGAAAATAAATTAATCTAAAATTTATCCAATCCAATTAAAACTAAACACATCCTAGTTAAAATGATGCATCCATATTAGACATAACTCAATTAAACTAAATACCTAAAAAAACATTTATTCATTCCATTTAATTAATTAAATCATATTACTCATTAGTCATCATAACTGTGAATGTAAAACCTTCAAATTAGGTGAAGTGTTGAACAATTGCTGCTGAATCATATTCATCGACCGCCCATTACGATTGATTATATAATTAAAACTAAATTTTAATTCAAATTTACATATTTTTTCCTTCTACTAATAATTGAGTATATAATTAAATCTAGATTTTAATTCAAATTTACACTTTTTTCCTTCTACTAATAATTTTTTTAAGAATTTCGCCTAAATTTTCAAGTTCGCTTATCCAAACTCTCTTATTTTTTTTGGTAATTATTTGCTATATTGCGTCAGACTCCATTAAGTTTTTATCGACGGTATTTTTTGTATATTTGAGTATCAATTTCCTGATCATATCACTCAATTAATTCCATGTTTGATGACTATTATTTTGGATTTTCAACGTTTTGAATAGTGATTTTTTTGAGAATATGTGATTAAAAAGTAAGGAAAAATCTTGAATTTATGTATAGAATATTTTGTTGTGTGAATGTGTGGTTGAAAATGAGTATGTAGAATAAAAGTTTTGAAATAAAGGATGTCAAATAGGGGCTAATTATTTCTTATGAACTTAGCTTCTAAATTTTACTATTAATTGGAGTTTTTTTATGGATTACTTAAATGTTCGTTTTGAAACTTTGACCGACGAGTCTTTAAATATATTACTTTGATGAAAATTGAACACAAATAAATACAAGATTGTCCTTCAAATTGTTAAAGATGTGTTAGCTATTCAAATATTCACAATTGCTTATGACTCTACATTCTCTACTAGTGGTTAGATTCTTGATTCATTTAGAAGTTCGTTGAATACAAATATGGTTGATACGGTGATTTGTCCTAAAAATGGTTTTATAGTAACAAAGAACCTATAGTGATTCATCGATATTTGGATGAAGTTAGCCATATCAACGAGTCACGCCGAGCCACAAGCCGAAAAAATGAGGCTTGGCCCGAGTCTTAGCAGACCGATCTAAGCTGGCCCGAGCCGAGTTGGCTCGTATCTTTTTTTAAATTCGTTATAAATCTATAATTTTGTATAATGTATTTAAAATTTGTGTAATTTATACGTGTTATAAATAATAACTAAATATTAATATATAAAAAATACATTTAAACTTAAAAAAAGTAAAAAGACAGAGCCACCAGTCGGGTCGAACTCGAGCCAACGCCCCAAAATGGGACTCGGCCTGAGCCTCAACTAGGGCTTTTTCTGGGCTGAGCCGGTGAGCTTTTTTTCCATTACTAGATGAAGTAGAAGTATTGGATAATTGACAAAAAAATTATAAAAATATTACTGTATTTGATCTTTCTATTTATTTTCTTTCATTAGCTTTTTTATATTATTTAATTATGATCAATGAATTCGTGTACTATATTCTTATCTTTATGGAAATAATGAATCATGTGTTACAATTACAGATGTTGTACAAATTAGTATCAGCTAAGAGGTTAAAATATTTATATTATGTTGTTGTATTGTGATGATTAGAATTATAGAACTTTGATTTGTAATATTTTTAATAATATTATTTATGTTTTAACGTAAAATTTTAGATTAATATATATGATTTAACTTATTCGATATATATTAATTTTTTCTTCGTTAAACCGTGGTTTTAAATCGAAAAAAAAAATGGTTTAAATTGGTTTGATTTAGAAATTGTAGTTTGATTTGAAAAATTATCTCAAACCTCTCAAATCGAACCATGTTCACTCCAAGTGGAGGGTGTGATTGTGGTTGTTATGCATTTGAGGTGAAAAGTGGGTAATGGTGGTGGTAGGTGAGGATTTGAGGCATTAGTGATGATTTTGATGGCATTGACAATTTGTAATCGATAAATAAGTTCTAGCCTATAAAAATGTGTGATTTGCGATTAAATTTTTAATTGTGACTTACAAATTGTGCTTTTGTGATCATGAATGTGGATAATTCGTGACTAATAAATAATATATGATATATTAAATTTGTGATTTGTAACTAATATATGTAATTATGTCTTTGTAATTGTGACCTTATGTGGTTAGTAATCAATACATGACTGTGATAATAAATTATATATTATTGTGACAATGATTTGATTAATTAAGTTATAGATCACAAAATTTTATTAGTGATCACAAAATGTGACTACCTGATTTTTAAAAAGATTCCACAAGTTTGTTATTTTTAAAAATGTATCTTGAAATCTTTGTAATTATGTAATTTTCCATTTTACAAACCGTGAGATAATAATAATAATAATAATAATGATAATAATAAAGTTGCTCAAATATTTTTGGGCTTTTGTGTAATATTTATCCTTTGTTGGATTTCCTTTTTAGCTGTCTAAAATGAGCGATGAATAAGTAGGCATTTCATGCATGTGTCCCATTTTTTTCTTTTCTGCGAAAAAGTAATAAATAAATAAAGTAAAATGTCCATCTTTTCTTTTTATTAAACAATATTATTGTTCTAGCGTATTTTGTCATTAATAATTAGTGATAATCCAACTACTTGTGTGTGGAGACAACATATATCAATATGGAACTACGATAGAGTCCCAATCGATTGTTAAAAATTGAAAGCTCACAAGATTAAATTCAAACCAACAAATCAAACTCGAAGAATACTTCACAACTTTAAATTTAAAATGTCTCAAAGTAAAGCGGGTCATTGCCACTTACCATTCATGCCAGAACCGTCAACACGTTTCAAGCTTTTCTCCATGGGCCATTGAGATCTTTTGCTGGATAGCTCAAGATTTTTTCAAAGGCCACCATCGCACTTCTCACATGCATCGATGCGAGGTAGCAAGTGCATTTTAAATAAAAACAAAACATAAGTAACTTTTATAAAGCATGTTATTTGAGATTGTAATTGAATCCCATAAAAGCATAGTGAGTCCCTATCAAACAAACTAACTCGACCGTTCATACATTCACTAGTCTACAAATTAAGTTAATGAAACAACCATTGACCATTCGATGTGTATGGAGAAACTTCGGTAGCATACAAAGATGTCAATTAGTTTTGTTTCCTACACAAGTTAAATTGACAACAGGTGACACTGAGTAATAATCTTTTTTTCGCCCCTATTTGGGCTTCATTGAAATGAGATTTTTGGAGAAAATGTATTTTGAAATGGTGATTTTTTTGAAAAGTGTAAGGTTAAAAAATAAGATTTTTTATTTTTATTTTTAGAAAAATGGAACCCAAATAGGGGCTTAACATAGTTTCAAAATAATTCTTTTTCAATTATTTAAGCCTTGCTTGACAAAACTTTTTTGAGATTATAAGTTAGTCGAGTTTAATTTTTAATCATACATTTTACTGAATACATTACTTTTTTTTTCTCATTTTTTTAGCCATACATTTCATAAGACCCGTCAACTTACAATCTCAAAAAGTTTGCCAAACAAGGGCTAAATAGGCTACTCATTTTCTATTGAGACAATCTTATCCATCGTATTTGAACTTAATTATAAATTATTATCGTATCCTTGAACAAAACAAATTTATATCGAAGTAAATAGTTGACCAGACACGAATTAAATTATCCTACATGTTAACGAGATTTGAGATTAACTGTTGTAAGATTTTTGTCTTGATTTTTGTCTTGGTAATTGAATTGAAGCAACAAGGCAACCATAAACAAAAGATCACTGAGTACACCATATATTTTTTCTCATTCTTACATGAGCTACGTATTGAATGATGAGTTTTGAACTCTTTTCGAATTTCACTTTAGTACTAAGAAGGTGTTTGATGCACATTTTAAAAAAAATAATGCATTTTATGATGTGATGTAGTGGAAAATATGTGAATAAAAAATAAAAATAAAAATTGAATTTGCGTGTAATATTATTTTATTGAAGAATATGTGGTTGAAAGTGAGTTTCGAAAGAATGAATTTTGAGAAGAACGTGGATCAAATATGGCTTAAATATGTCAACGTAATAACACGTCTCCATAATTTTATTTTTGTAAATATGATTGACCTTTGAATAATGTTTGAGTCAAAATTCACCCACTGACTTTGGACTCGAAAATTAAAGTCTAAATTTATAAGTTCTTAATCTTTTATCAACTAGTAATTTTTCTTCTTTATTACAAATGTATTTTCACCCATCTTAAAGAAATGTAATATACGCCCATGTTTAATTTTGCTAAAAATTAAATTTTTATTGAAGTTTGATAAATAAAAAAATTGTAGGTTTCGTCAAAAATTTTTAATTTATTTTTAGTTAAACCAAACAGAAACTAAATATTATCTTCTTATTGTGAAAAATAAATAAAATCAAGTGCTTCACAGTTACATATATTGGAAAATTTGTGGCACGTTAATAACACAAAAGGGGATTAAATGAAGAATCTTGCTATATGTACATCAAGATTTAAATAATGAATTACATAATATTATATAACATTATACCATTTGTCATTTTAAAACACGATCGACTTTTTCATCATATATTTTCCCTTCGTATCATTTTCAGTAACCGCTTATATACAATTTTTTGTTTACAAGTTGTAAAATCCTTAAATGAATGAAATTGAGTTATGGATGGAATATAATGAAATTGAGCCCCCGTGAAATGAGGCACAGATGGAAGTCACTACGTCAACAGTAGACCTTGTGTTAATAGGTTTCCACCCTCTAAATATGTTGATTTAGTCCTCAATAATGGGGTTCAAGATTATTTTTTTTTTTTTTACAAAATGACAATTATACTCTTATTTAGTTCATATAAGTAAAATTGAGCCTTGATTCAAAGTTTAAAAAATCAAATTTTTAGTAAAT
>CAIGRN010093154.1:0-13994 GCA_903798345.1 Fraxinus anomala | reverse complement strand
ATAATCAAAGTGGCTTAGTATTATAGAAGAAGCCCCAAACTAGAGCTCGGCTCCAGTTCAACCCCAGCCCAATTCTCTTTCTGCTGCGCCAATTCCTCTTGGGAAAAATTCGTAATTATAAATATTTAAAATATAATTTCAAAAATAACAAACTTGCGAAAAAATATCAAAAATCAGGTAATTATATTTGTGACATGGTAAAATATTGTGACCCATAATTTAAAGTAAACAAGTCATAGTATTGGGTAACAAATTCTACAATCTTATCTTAAATCACAAATCATACAATAAATATGTTAAAAATTATTTATTAGTCACAAATGACACAATCAATTGGTCAATGTTCTTCTTATCCACCTCACATTTTCTATCTCATTCTTCCCTTAGACCATATTTGATTCTTATTAATTAGGAAAAAATGAGTTTTAAATAGTATTTTTAAGAGAATGTGTAGTTAAAAAGTATGAAATAATTTTTGATATACATGTAAAATATTTTATTGTGTGAATCTATTATTTAAAAATAAATATGTAGCAAATCATAAAATAAATTAATATGTGTCAAACAAGCACTTAATTTCTCCTCGTCAACCACCACGACATCATCCAATCTACTACTCTAAATATATCCATCTACTCAGCAAGGTCACCAGCCGGATCAATTTTGGCCACTATTGTAACCCACCACCGCCATCACCCAACCATTGTTGCTCATCATTTCCAGTCAAAACAAAAACTATAGCAGTAAATATAGAAATTAATTCATTAAAAATCCATTTTCAGTCATTGTTATCTCGTTGCAAATGATAAATATTTTTTTCCAATTTCGATGGAACCGCTGGGAGAAAGCTCCGTTGTCGTCGCTGCCAATCGTGTTGGTTCCGCTGCTCTTCCATTTTCACAAAACTCAACGAGATGTTAATATGGTCCGTGGTTTGCACCTCAATAAGTATGCACATGGAGAGAATATCTATGTTACACATGATTACACATTTTAAAGGTGTGATCATATTAATTTAGTCATTGCTTTGTCCATTTTCATATGTACAAACTAATATGTCAATCAAATACATAAATCTCTTCCCAAATGTACACTTTGAACTCCAACTTCACTTTCACCCGAGCATCATTTTTGACAAATGAATATATGATTTCGATAATCTCATTGAGGAGAACACATATCTACTTTGATCTTCCAAAAAACAAAGAAATAGGTCCAACTCAAAATTATATCAAAACAGCCCTTATATATGAGTCATTTTCCAACAGTAGATTCTTCTTATTCTAGACATGCATCACTTGACGCTAGAAACATGTGAAATGTATGCCTAATCGGTCAATTCGTAAGAGTTACACATGAAGATTGATTACAACACTAACAACTAACCAGTACAAATTCCTACATTTTTAATTTTTTCCACTTACTTGAGGAGCATGCTTATTATGCAAACTAATAGATGAATTCTATAACTTACGAAAGTGGTGTACTCCAGGCATTCAATATCAATTGTATTAGTTCCTCATAATTCATTTGTATCACGAACTTGAATATTTAATCTTCTGAGCCAGATTGAATGAAGTATCATGTGGAAAACATCATATCTCTTGGGAGGGATATTAACCTCAAAATGCCTCCTTACTAGAATACCTGCTGTCTGCATTTCTACGTATTGCTCTTGAGGTATGGCCGTCAAAATTTTCTTCAAGTTAGGGATATCTTTCACTGCAACATCAACTGAGAATGTACTCCAATTCAACACATCACCGAATGGTTTAGCATAATGGTCCTTAAGGAGTACCGGAACGCATCCTGTATAAAGACCCTCTACCATTCTCGGGCTGGCTACTTCCCACCCGCTAGGGCAGATACAATACTTGCTCTTTCTAAACATGTCATAGTAGGACATGCTCTTCGGGAGGTACTCGTGTATCTGGACATCTGGATCCTTATTTTTCCATTCCTTCATAAGTATTTCCCGAATGTAGCCATGAATACCTCCAGAGTAGAAAACTAAAATCGAGCGCTTAGACGGAGGTGGTCCACCAATCAAGCCGTCCATATTACCACCAGGGAGATATATTTCTGGCAACGATACATCTTTGGAGAGATTGAATCCTTCTGAGGTGTTTGCATTGCATAGAACTCGAATTGAGTTCTTGTACAGGTAAGGCACAGCATGTGAAATTGTTGGAGCCTGTCAATTTTAGCAATTAATTGGAAGACAGAAAGACGTCAAATTTCTAGTTGCTAGCTAAGAAAACAATACCATGATATGCATACATTAGTGCAATAGTTAAATGATTTAACTCCTGAAACATTTTGGACATAGAAAAGGGACAGAAATTTCTTACCCAATCATGACAAGCAAGCATGAAATGATCGTGTCCAAGGCTTCGATTCCAATAAGGGTACTTTCCAGCTATATGATTCAAATAGTCTACGGCTACGTTTTGCAAAGGAGTCCATGCTCGGTTATGACGCACATAAACATAGTGGGATATTGATAAAACACTGATTGGAAGGAAATAAACATGAGCCTTTTCTGAATTTTTGGTGCGAAATTTGCTGATTTCAATATGATTAATGAGAATACCCTCTATCCCTAGAATGCCCTCCATAGAACTGTAATGGAAAACAGGGGGTTCTCCATCCTCGTAGACATATATCTTAAACTTTTTCTCCATTTCCAAGTAGCTCCTGCAATTATGTATAACTAGTGAGATTCAGACTAGAACACTTGTGCTAGAGAATGCACAATGTCCTTCGTGATTTTGCCATATTTACCAGACCTCGTTTAATAGTTCGATTACATAATTCATGAAGAATCTGTCCTTTTATAACTTCACTTGTATTCTGTTCATAGAAATACGAACATTTAAAAAGAGTTAAGCAATTGCTGATACCTGTGGAAGGTACTGGGATTCAAATACATTGGACCTCGAGGGACATAATCAGGGTCGTCAAATGTTTCATTTTTATGTTGAGCTTCTTTTATTGTTGATCTGGATTGCGCAAGACCAGCCTCGAGCTGTTCTAAATTGCTGTACTTTTTCCCACCCGTATTGCCCTCTTCATTCTCCAATACCTGTTTAATTTTGAAACCAGTAATCATGCCAAAGTCAAGGGGTGAAGGAGTGGTGATTAATCTGCATAATAATAGTCATTTTCCTAATTTTATGTACAATTCCCTGATATTCGGAGTAATTACGATGCAAATTGATACAAAAAGATTTGTGTCTCTCGAATCTCAACATAATTGGAGAACTAAAGTCATTGATGAGATCGAATTCCAGTGTCCTAACATCAAAACGGAAGAGCATGAAACATAAGAACTGAACAAATTCATCCACATACAATCTAAAACCAACACTTAAGCCATAACAAATCGAGCAAAAAATCAGAAGCAAACAAAGCAAATACGCATATATAATACAGTTGTTCAATGGCAATATTAGTTATATGTCCACTAATTTGCCCCAGGAACGCTGCTACAACTTTTGAATATACCCAAAAACAAAAGTACAAGTTTCTTCCCGTTTCTCTTACACCAAAACCGCTAATAAAAAATTATTTTTATCTATGCACCATCAAATAAATGAGATCCCGGGCGAATGCATGTATAAACGTGAGAACGAATACAATTAGCATGCCATCACTGGTTGTTGTTCCACTACGGCTTCCGACCGGCCAGGAGGAAGATTCGCCGCAGCGGAAGACCGGTAATGGCTTGAATAAACACCAGAAGAAGTCCAGAACCAATTAGAGAGCTTCTGGTTCACTCTAACAACCAATCCACACACCAAAATAAGTGGAACTACAACAAAATACACTAGCTTATTCTGCAATTCCGTTTTATTCGTCCTTTCCCGCAAAATTCACGAGAAAAACAAGGTTTAATTAATTAGGCTGCTGTTTATGCATGCGTGAATTTTTTTCTGTTACGTTGTTGGTAAAGTATGGGATTGAAGCAACTGACACGTGGCAATTGAAAGCAGCAAAATTTTGAAAATTAATTATCAGATTTGCGCACTAAAAAAATTACTTATTGTGCTTATAAGCAAATAAGTATGTTTTCATTAAAACGGATTAAATGAATTACGAATTTTAAAATTAGGCAAATTATGCCAAGATACTCAAGTTTATAGTCCTCTCATGTCTATTTTCACAAATTCAATACTTGTCTGGGGGTAGGAGACGAAGTACTAATGATTCTTATTGTTTTTAACTTTCTATATGTCAAGTTAAAGAATTTAAAGGAAGGATGTGATTGGAATAAATTACAAATTCAGTGATCAAATTTAATAAATTGAAATTCAATTGCCTCTTGAAGTGTAGTGTAAATGTGATATTTTTATATAAGTAGGAATTATTTCATATCTTGGGAGTTTATTGTGCTATGATAAAACTGTTGCATGGAATTAGGGAGACAAAATCTGAGCACGTGATTCTAGTTTGACATAGAATTTATCTAGGTTTTGAATTTTGGTGGAGAATCATTAAAATTGTAGTAAAATAATTTTCTTAATTTTATATGGATAGCTCGTGGTCATTCGAGCTCGACTCAACTAGGTAGACGAGTTGGCTCGGTCCATGATATCAACTACATTAAATCAAATTTGGAATCGACTACATTACGTGTAAATATAATTAATATTGTATGCATAAAATTATTATGTATATATTTTTCTTCAAAAATTACAAAAATGAATCAATCTAAAAAAGTCAGGTCAACTGTAATTACTTGTTAAAAAGTTCATCCATTTGGATCCCCAAAACAAAGCGCTATGTGTCTTTCTTTCAGTTTTGATTAAAAACAATAATCCAATAATGTTTTTTAACTTAAAGTAACCTTAGCCACGTACATTAGGAAGGTAATTACTTTGATCCGACACTTAAAACTAAAGTTTGAATGTTGAAAATTTTGAGGGCGTAGTTCAATAATCAAAAAGCGATGTTGCGTGGGCAATTGTGCGAAGAGTTGATGAAGGCCTTACCGGTTGTTGAGCTTCTAAGGCATGACCTGCTGCCGGCAGCGAAAATTGTCGAGAAACAGAAACATCTCCAAATGAAATAGAAGCATCACTGGCGGCGGAAGGTGGCCATGAACGACTTGTAGAAGAGGACCAGAAGCGGTTAGGGAGCGTTTGGTTGAGTTTAACAACAAACCCAGAAACCAAAATCAATGGCACTGCAACAAAATATAAAAGCTTTGAAGAAGACGACGATGAATTCCACCATGCCAACACCTTATTCGTATAATCCATTTTTTTTTAAGTCTGTCTGTTCTTGGTAAAAAACGTTGAGTCCCGTTTCAACTGGGGTTCGAGTGGGATCTACATGTAAGAATTGTGATAATATGAGGAGAGGATGGGATTTGAAAATTTATCATGGACTACAAAGGAAAAGCTCAGCAGAATGAGAATCTTGTCTCACGCAGTGGCGCAAGAGGAAAATCTTCATAGAAATTGCATAATTGGGTAAACCAGTCAGTGACGCTTGACTAAGTTTAAAAAGTCTCTACTAATAGATAAGTTTCAACTAAAGGTTTTATTAAATGTATTTGTGAATAAAAAATTATATTTAATTCAATAACATCATAAAAATAAATAAATAAATCATTTGGGGAGTCGCATAATGCATTGAAGATAACGTAGCAAATAATCAAAGTGGCNAAAGGTTTTATTAAATGTATTGGCGACGTGATTTGTGAATAAAAATATATATTTAATTCAATAACATCATAAAAATAAATAAATAAATCATTTGGGGAGTCGCATAATGCATTGAAGATAACGTAGCAAATAATCAAAGTGGCTTAGTATTATATTATAGAAGAAGCCCCAAACTAGAGCTCGGCTCCAGTTCAACCCCAGCCCAATTCTCTTTCTGCTGCGCCAATTCCTCTTGGGAAAAATTCATAATTATAAATATTTAAAATATAATTTCAAAAATAACAAACTTGTGAAAAAGTATCAAAAATCAGGTGATTATATTTGTGACGTGGTAAAATATTGTGACCCATAATTTAAAGTAAAAAAGTCATAGTATTAGATAACAAATTCTACAATTTCAGCCACGTACACCACAATTTATGGGTCACAATCACATCTTGAGTCACAAATTACACAATCAATTGGTCACTGTCGTTATTCTTCTTATTCACCTCACATTTTATATCTCATTCTTTACTTAGAGCACGTTTGATTTTTATTAATTGGGAAAAAATGAGTTTTAAATAGTATTTTTAGGAGAAAGTGTAGTTAAAAAGTAAAAAATAGTTTTTGATATGTATGTAGAATATTTTATTGCATGAATGTATTATCTAAAAATAAACATATAATAAATTATAAAATAAATTAATGTGTGTCAAACAAGCACTTAATTTCTCCTCCACACCAGCGTCGTCAACCACCACAACATCGTCCAATCTAATTCTCTAAATATATCCATCTACTCAGCAAGGTCGCCACCGCCATCACCCAATCATTGTTGCTCATCATTTTTAGTCAAAACAAAAATTACAGCAGTAAATATAGAAATTAACTCAATAAAAATTCATTTTCAATCATTGTTATCTCGTTGCAAATGATAAATATTTTTCCAATCTCGATCTTTGACTGGGGTGTAGGAGATGAAGTACTAATGATTCTTACCCTTTTTAACTTTTTATATGTCAAGCTAAAGAATTTAAAGGAAGGATATGATTGAAATAAATTATAAATTCAGCGATCAAATTTAATAAATTGAAATTCAATTGCCTCTTGAAGTGTAGTGTAAATGTGATATTTTTATATAAGTAGGAATTATTTCACATCTTGAAGTTTATTGTGCTATGATAAACACGTTGCATGGAATTAGGGAAACAAAATCTGAGCACGTGATTCTAGTTTGACATAGAATTTATCTATTGCAGGTGGGTAGGTTTTGAATTTTGGAGGAGAATCATTAAAATTGTAGTAAAATAATTTTCTTAATTTTATATGGATAGCTCGTGGTCAGTCGAGCTCGGTTCAACTAGGTAGACGAGTTGGCTTGGTCCATGATATCAACTACATTAAATCGAATTTGGAATCGACTACATTACGTGTAAATATAATTAATATTGTATGCGCCAAATTATTATGTTTATATTTTTCTTCAAAAATGAATCGATCTAAAAAAGTCAGGTCAACTATAAGTACTTGTTAAAAAGTTCATCCATTTGGATCTCCAAACAAAGCGCTTAAAACAATAATCCAATAATGTTTTTTATTAACTTAAAGTAACCTTAAGCCACGTACATTAGGAAGGTAATTATTTTGATCCGACACTTAATTTTTTTCTTACGCCACTGACTTTATTATCAAATAAATGAAGACATCGTTTCATTGAAAGAAACAATAAAATCAATTGGCATGACGTTCAAGGCCCGTCGTTGAGTGAAGCCTCCCAGTCCCGGAAGACCTGCAAGTATTTATTTATTATTATTGTTATTATTTTTTGTCCCTGCAAAGTTCACATAATTTATCTTTATTTAAGCTCTCGTTAGTCATCCATTATTTTACATTCTACTACATTATTTTTTCTACAGTACTCATTTTCAACCACACATTCTTCATTACAATAATATTACATGCAAATCAAAAAATTTCCTTCATTTTTAATCACACATTCTCAATCAATCTACTATTTCATAATACATTTTTCAAAATTAAAGGGGCTCAAAACACACCCTAAATTAACGAACAATTCATTACTTCAATGTCTTAAAATAATTTTCTCACCATAATAACCAAAAAATAATAATTTCATGCCGAGATACTTTACTAAAATATTAATGGGTATTTCCACTTGTAAATCAAGTGGTGTACATCAAGGGTTTCACCCCCCTCACATGGGGTGAGATCCACTGGAATAATATTTTTTTATTCGAGTGGACCCCACCCCCATGTGGGGGGAGGTGTAATCCCTGATATAGATGATGATGTATCATTAGCATTGCCCAATATTGATTACTATAAAGTTACGATGTCTTTAGAAAAAAAAAACCTATAATTTGTATTGTTAAAATCATGAAGAACCAACTATTCATTATATCACAACGTATCATTATTTGTCATGCTAGAAATGAATAAAAAAAATGGAGGTTTAGGATCTAGAGGGATTTGATGTTGCTCATATTTTACAGAGATGCATATTTATAAATCTAATCTGATCATATTAGGTTATGACAATGATTACTTTGTATTATGATCATTGGAGGAACAATATCTATTATGAGGATGCTCTAAAATCTTATTGATTGTTCATTCGAGAATTACGAGATCCCGCGTCAATCTTAGAATTCTCATCATTATAAGAATGAGTATGTATAAATTGTGGAAGTAACAAACTACATGTGTAATGAGCAAAACACAAGGTGCGTGGATAACATGAAGCACGATGTTGTGTTAAAGCATATGATACGAGTATCATATAATAAGGTTTCTTTTGATCGTAATGAACCTTATGAGCACAACATGCATTAATGCTTGATCCCTTAAAAGTGCACTAGTAGTAGTCTATATTTCTAGATTAATGTATACAATAGACATGGTTTGACATGATGTTAAATGCATCTCGATATACAACGTGATTAACACTACCTCAAATGCACATAATATTGTATGTGCTTTCTTCTATCGTACCAATCCAAATGATTTACACACATCATTGTGCGTGATTATCATAATAAAATTTGTTGACTTAAATAGTATAACTTATAAATCGCACTTTAATTTAACTCGTTCAAACACATCAAACACATAGCCATATCCCAAGACCATTGCATCAAGTCAAATTATTCATAAACCAGTTTGGCTACTTAATTTTGGTAACTTCCTAAGACGACAAGTTGCATGATACAATTAAATAGCATCATGTGATGTGCTCTAGCTACAATGAAGAAATTTCAAAGAAACCCTAAAAAAAATCAAGAAAGTAGAATCACGTTAGTCTATTATGCTATATAAACCAAAAGTATAAAATCCTTTCAGTACCCATACTTTCATTTGTATCAAATATGCCATCAACTTTCAAACTTTGTTACCTTCTATATCAGATTTCCCGTAGTTGACAAAATTAAAGATTGATATGTACGTGTATTGATAGTGTCAAGTCTTGAATCCCAATTTATGACTCGTATCAGAGTTCAGATCTGTTTTTTCAAGGTTCGTTTGACATAGTTTTTGAAAAGTCAAAAATTACTTCTAAAACTAAGAAGTTATTTTTTTTTAACTTGTTTGAATAATTTTTTAACAGTGCTTTGTTTGGCCATAAGAACTTTGAAAGGAAATAAACTTAAGATAGATGCCTCGTGAAACTTTTTTACAAAAATTAAAAATCCTACTAAACGGGCATTTAAGCACGTTCTCTCACGGACTTGGACTCTTATCTCCTTTCTTCCACTAAAAATCTAGGAAGTGCTCAACATTAAAAGTAGCTCTCAGGAAACTATCGTTTCACCTCATTTCTCTTATTGATTTTCTATCCTGCTAAATAATCATTTTTAAGGTACAATTTATGGACAGTGAACATCACAACGGATGAGGCAATGTGAATGTGGCCGGCCGACGATTTGGATGAAGTATTTGATGAGGCAAATCGGTTGTTTCATACTGAAAATTATTCTGTTCTTATGCATTCATATTCAGGCTTTGAAATTGTGAGGCAACAATCAGAGAAAGAAGCGTGTTTTTGATCTAGTTGCTGAAATTGTTAGCGGGGTACTCCCTTCAAATGACGCGACACAACAAAATCGCATTGAATTTAGTGTTTGAGATAACACTCTCCTTGAGACCATATTAGTCCATCACAAAAGAGTGCGAAAGGGATCAATGAATACATTTGTTGACATTTATGCACTAATTATAATAAACAGAACAGTAGATATATATGAGTTATGCAATATTCCGGATAAAAAATATGACTTTTGAAAAACAAGAACTTAAAATTGTTAAGAAAAAGAACGATGATAGATTTTCTTGTATACCAAAATGTAAACATCGATCTCAATTTATAGATGTTAATACAACCCTTCCAAAAAGTTACAACTTTCGCAAGAGTCACAATATTTCACGTGATTGTTGTTTTAGCTATTGCCTCTTTGAGTTTAAGAAATATGAAGTCACATGACTGTACGGTTCGTCAGTTCTTTAAGACTTGGGAGATTTCTCAAAGAAAATAGTGATCATTTAATTTGCCTACGTAGAGGACGAGGAAAGTTCACCTTGTTTCACCTAGTCATGAGGTTCGTCGAGACACAAACCACCTTCTTAGCTAACTCTTCTTCATGTTCATCAAGACTCGAACCACCTTAATGAAACTTTGCCCCCGTTTGGCCTCCATTAAAATTTTAATGCATTTTTTAATTTTTTTTTTTCAATTACATTCTCCAATAAAATAATATTACACATAAATGATAATTTTTTTTAATCACACATTTTTTAAAAAAAAAATACTATTCTAAAAATTAAAATCTCAAATAATGAGGGTCAAAAAGTCTTTACTCGTTAACAAATTGGGTCTTCGGCTTCGCTTCGTTGGACTGACTTCGGCGAGGGACCTAAAGGTTTAGACTTTACAGGACCATTTGGGCCATGGTAATGTAGCCCATATGTGGCACGTGACTTCTGCTTGAACATGACTTCTACGTGGTACAAACGATTAGCAATACTTTTGAAGTTCTAATCTAATATACGAGAATACAATAACAAGAACTTTAATCGACTACCGTAATTCTATTTTAAATCAAAGTTAACAATTAATTTAATCATATGTAAAATATATAAATTTTTAACCACGCATTTCAATTTTTATATAAATTTATTAAAAAATTTATTTTAATCCCATCAAACAGTGGGCTTACGTCCAAACACTCTATGATCACCATGTCGGTGGATAAATTACACCGATCACCGCCGATTCAAGAAACTTCCCTAATTGCAATGCTCTTATGCCATTTTGATTCGTTTGCATGCATGCATGCCACGTCTCACACTGAATAACTCTATGGGATGCACGTCTACACATTAAAACAGTTTTATCATTACACGTGGCACTGCTGAGTTACTTTATCACCTCATATATCTCTCTCCCACTCGCTTGATTCCCTAACAGAAGAAAATAAATTTCTCAATTTTTTTTTCGTTATCCAGAGCATTTTAGTTACGTTTTGGGAGTAAAATTTCAGTTTCTGGGGATAATTTAGTGACTTGGAAGCGGGAAAATGGCTTCAAGGCAAGCGGCGAAGGAAGAAAGAGCTGAAGCTGCTGCGAGGACTGCAGCAGATGAGCTCGGTGATGTGAACAGAGAGAGAAAACAGAGAGAACAAGAAGGTGAAACGGAGTATGAGACTCAGTATCATCATGAACAGAGAGGACCTGGTGTTATTGGAAGCATTATCAAGTCAGTTCAAGGGACTGTTGAACATGCTAAGGATGCCGTGATGGGGAAATCTCAAGAAACTACTGAGAAAATGGAGGAGTATAAGGATTCTGCTGCAGGAAAAACTAAGGAATATAAAGATTACACGGCGGAGAAGGCTAAGGAGGCTGAAGAGAAGGCGAAAGAGTCGGAGAATTCGGATGCAGAGAAGGCAAAACGAGCTGCAGATTATGCGGCAGAAGAGGCAAGGGAGAGCAAGGATTCTGCTGCGGGAAAAACTGGGGAGTACAAAGATTATGCAGCGGAGAAGGCTAGGGAGGCCGCTGAGAAGGCGAGAGATACTAAAGATTCTGCTGCAGAAAAGGCAAAACAAGCGAAAGATTATGCGGCGGAAAAAGCCAAGGGGGCCTCAAAGAAGACTAGGGAGACTAAAGATTCTGCTGAAGAAAAGGCTAGGGAGATTACGGATTCTGCAGCGGAGAAGGCTAAAGAAGCGGCAGAGGAGGCCAGGGAGACTAAGGATTCTGCATTAGGCAAAGCTGTGGAATATAAAGATTATGCTGCCCAGAAGGCGAAGGAGACGAAGGATTCGACCCTGGGAAAAGCAGGCGAATACAAAGATTATGCTGCGGAGGGAGCCAGGGAGACGATGGACCATGCAGCTGAGAAGACAAAGCAGGAGAAGGATACGACTATGGAGAAAGCAAAGGAAGCTAAGGATACAACAATGGCGAAAGCTGGTGAGTACAAAGACTACAATGCTGAGAAAGCCAAGGAAGGAAAGGATACTACTGTTGGGAAGATCACAGAACTTAAGGATTCGGCAGCTGATGCGGCAAGGTGGGCTATGGGCTATATTACAGGGAAGAAAGAGGAGACAAAGCAAAAGACAGAAGAAACTGCCCAGGCTGCAAAGCAAAAGGCCGAAGAAACCAGACAAGAAGCCAGGGTTAGAAATTTGTGAAATACAATATATTGTACCAGTTTTCTTGCTTAATTCTGATTAGATTATCTTGGATCCAAGATGCGTTTTGATCACTGGTATTGTTTATTGAACTGCTGCGTAATTATAACAGATTTTAAATTTGTTCTATGTAGGAGAAGTATGAAGAGTCGAAGGAAGAAGCAAGGTGCAAAATGGAGGAGATGAAGATTAAAGAAGAGGGCGATAGAGATGATGCCAGAAAGAGAGGAGCAGAAGAAAGAGAAGCTGCAACAGAAGGGTAACTTTTTGCTGGGGATACTTTTTGCAGTTGAATTCTTGTGTAAGTTACTCATTGTTGAACTTGAATGCATTGGCTTCTGTTAGGGGAAATGATCAGGCTAAGGGTGGACGTCTTTTTGGCGTCTTAGGGAGTGTGAAGGATGCCGAAAAACTGACGACACATACAACCAGGGACGAGACGGGAGCAACGAAGGAGAAGCTAGTGGCTGCGGATCCGGAGGGAACTCAGGTGGAGATGGTGGTTGATCTGGAGGAAACACCAGCTGGGACGACGGCTTCCACCTTGAAAGCGGCTGATCAGCTGTCTGGACAGACATTCAACGACGTCGGAAGGCTCGATGAAGAGGGCGTCGCACGTGTGCTTTTGGTGCGAAAGGAGAAAATGTAGTACCTGCTTAAACTTATTACGTACGGAGCAATTACTACTTTTTATGGTCCTTTTGATTTCGTGAAACACTTTGAATCAATGTTGTATACTGTTTCTGAGTTTTGCTAAACTTCGTTCATGAATAAATTCATGCCCCGTTGCTTTCTTGCATCAGTATGACTACACTTCTGTGTTATTGTTGGGCCCACCTAAAGGAGAAAAACATTAATTTTTTTAAAAATCAACATTTCGGCTGAATGCATATTTTGCTTCACCGATTGAAAATATCACCAACTTCCGTTCACCGGTTTTGATAAGCTTAAAATATTTATTGAATAAGCTTGAGTTCCGATTAGATAAAAATTAATTTTTTGGTAAATTTTCATAAAATTACTAAATTTGAGCTTCATGAGTACTCCACCGAAGGATCCTTCCTTTATTCAAACGGAAGGAACTGATTTTGCAACCGATGGCTTTGGAATATTTCTCAATGTCTTGGCTACTCATGGAATGT
Source organism: Fraxinus anomala (assembly GCA_903798345.1). Taxonomy (NCBI): domain Eukaryota; kingdom Viridiplantae; phylum Streptophyta; class Magnoliopsida; order Lamiales; family Oleaceae; genus Fraxinus; species Fraxinus anomala. Next base: position 485 of record CAIGRN010093154.1, on the reverse strand, counting down.
GAATCAGAATCATCTGCTTTCTGCTTCAAGAACTTTCTTCAGAATTGTACATTTTTCTTTGATAGATCGTTAAAATTTCATCTCGGTTTCATACTGAGAGTTAAAATGTGGGGATCGTGGTTAAAATTTAACACCCCCACTAACAATTGGGATTCACAAGTGTCCAATGCCCCGTAGGAATATTGAACTTTGCCATTTGTACACTCAATTTTTATACTTTTGTTGAAACTTGTATTTTTGTCAAAAAGTTATTGGATGAGAAGACAGTTTATCGTCTGACAAAGTGTAAATAATGGTATACATCAAGTATGATTCAAGGATATTTGCTATTGAACATTGGTTGTGGAATTTGGAGCACAATACGGTGATGATTAAACACTAAAGGCTGATGGAATTTTCTTTATCTTGGAAGGAAAGTTTTGTAGCCATATTTTGAATCGTTGTACTATATATAAATTTACATAATAATTATATACAAATGATGT
>CAIGRN010093149.1:0-23564 GCA_903798345.1 Fraxinus anomala | reverse complement strand
TTTAAAATTTTATTTTAAATTGACGACATTTATATTATAGTTAAAATTGGGTTTTAACATAAATATTGAAATTTTACCCTGAATTGAATTTTGTTTTATTTTGGAGCTTTATCCTAAATTAAAAATGTTAATTCAATTGGAGTTATAGTTGGACTCTAATTTGACATTTAATTAGAATTACATTTTAATTAAATTGTCCCGCCCCAGATTTTTTTTGGAATTAGAGTTGGACTCTAGTTTGGTTTTCTACTTACATTCACTCAATAGTTGGATGAAAGATATGACTGATAATCGAGATTAACACATTTCATATCTCATAATTGATCGAATCATATTGACCAATGGGATATAGTTTCACAGTAAACGAACAAGTTTGATTTTGTCACACCACATAATATTTTTCGTTATATGTGTTGTCTGACACATTGCTAGATGTCAATCTCTGACGACAATTATGAATTAATTAATTTATGTGAATTAATGATAAATTAAAAGAGCGTTTTAATTTATTTTATTTTGATTAGATCAAAATAATAATTTACGTCGTTAAATATCGTGATCGAAAACTTAATGAGTCATATACAAAAGGAAAACTAGAAGAGTGATATATACTAATTAATTAATTGATAAATGTTGGACAATAAATTAATTGGATTACTTATTAATATGCCGAATTAATTAATCAGATTAATTAATTAATGGATCATAAACATTGGATCAGATTAAGTTTAAGTGTTGGACCAAGCCCATTTGAACTTCTATTAATAAGCTATTAGGATTTAAGAAATAATACAATACAATAAATATTTTCCTAACACAACAAAAAAGAAACCCTATTCTCTCATTCTTGTTTAGTGTGCGGATTTTCATTAGAAGCTGGACAATTGGATAGCCGTGGATTAGAGATCATGATTGTTCGTGTTCAAGATAGGCAAAAGAGTTTGTAGAATTCAACAAATGCATAATTTCTATTTCAATTTCTTTATAAACACAAAGAAGATCTTTGGTGGGAATTGAAATATTGTTTAAATTCCGACGTGCTTGTTAAGTGAATTCCTAACATTTCGAGGATCGGCCATGATACAATCCAGATAAGAAGCTCTGGCTGGACTAAAGTGAATATTAGTTTACTCATCCAAAATTTAGTAATTATCGAGCTACCACAAATTTTCTAATCTTCTTGTGGAACTTATGAAAAATTTTCACTCTTTCTATTTGAAATGAAGTGTATTATTGAGATCTAAACATACTGTTCTTGATACTTATTAAAATCTTAATTGACGGAAGATAAATTTTGATTATGTCAGTTATATCTTGGTGGAAATGGGCATAAATTCTGAAGAATACAAAAGAATCCGTGTTTTGATAGAAATCTTTTGTATTAGATAGTTCCTAAAATTAATAAATGTTTAACCTAGCACAAAAAAAAAAAAATGAAAATGAAAAAAGAAAAAAGAAAAACCAATGTTGCTTTCAGTATCCACAAAATTCCTTAAATCTTATTGTCTATTAATATACACAAGAAAAACTACAAATTCTAGGCAACAAGGCTGGGATATGTAAAAAAAAATATTATAGTATTCAATACAATTAACTAGTTAATCAAGACTAAATCACATCCACTTCACGTGCGATGCACATGCTTCGCACTATAAAATTTAATCACGTTATCAATACTTTCCATATTATGCCCCGGTTTCGGTTTGGTTTGAATAAAAATTAGATTTTTAGTATATTATTATAAAATTCGATGGAACGTGTGGTTAAAAAGTTTTGAGATGAAAGAAATGTGCTGTTAAAATTAATTGTTGCCCCTGACTTAATATAACTCTCAATTACTGTAAAGTGGGCCCCTAAATTGCTGATGTCCTCGATCGTTAACTATGTATAGACTCTGGGGCCTGGTACAAAAGAGCTATTAAACCAAGGGGAGTTCAATTTCAAAGGAGATTCAAAGCTCCTTTTTAATGATGTGTCTACAAATACGCTATATTTAAACCTTCGCTAGAACTGTAAACTTTATTGCCAAGGGACTTGTAGATTGCAGGGATTTGGTTACGAAAACAATAGAAAAAATTAAGTCTCAGACAATACATTAGCCCCACAATTTGATACTGTTTCTACTCCTCTAGAATAATCATTTCTGGGAACTCTAGGACATACCAATTTGTCTCACTCTTGGTCCCAAAATGGTCAATAGAAAAGAATTGTGGTTCATTCCTATAACGTTCCAAAAGGATTCCAGAAGCATCCTTAAAAGTTTAAACCAAATCATTCCCTCCAGCAGTATTTTTGATATCCATAACAGCACTCTGTTCTTTTATCTTGTTGATAACATCACCGTTTTCATTTTTTCCTTGTTAACTCTGACACTGCCTTTTTCCATAACTTCTTCTCTCTCATGCGCTCCCATCTTTCTTGTCAATGTCTTCTTTTTTCTTTCTTATGTTTCTTTTAATTTTACTAATTCTCACAAACTTTAACAAGTGCAATTGGTTGTTACATATGTAATTCGTCACATCACTTTTTAATTGAAAATTAATCTAGAGTTATCTTTATTTTTAACTAAAATTGCTACTTGAGGAAATCAACAATTTCTCAATCTAGTGTTCAATTTGTTTCTTACTTTTGAACTATTTCAGTATCTTAGCATAACACCTACATTATCATACAGTACATTTTTAAGATTGATATCCAATTGTATGAACTCAAGAAAATGAGATGACAGGATACCATAAATTGTGAGCTAAGAGATGAGAAAATAATAGAGACTTTTCGAACCCTAGTTTCAAGGATCAGCCATGATGCTACCTCACTAGTCTGCAAATGCTATCTTTGTCTTGAGAGGCTCAGCCGTGAGAAAATCCTGATTGGAAGACGTGCAGGACTAATGCGAATATTAGTTTACTAGTGGGGTGTTTCTTAATTTCCCAAATTTATTTTTTATCAACGAGCTCTGCCCCAGTTTTGTAATCATTTAGTTGAAGTAATGAATTTTCGACGAGTAAACAGGACATTCCACCTTTGTGTCTGACAAGTGCTAGGCACTCGTGTCCGTGTTAGATATGTGTTGGACATGGTCACTCTAGCTCAGATGGCATATTAGTGCTTACTAATTATTTTATAAAAAAAGTTGGGTTGTGATTATCAAGGCATAAGCATAGAGACCACAAATCAAATTGCTCATCAAGGATCTAGATATGTGGAATACATCTTGTTAGGCAAATTGTTGTCAAACGATCTCCCGAGATATGATGTAAGTTTTGTTTATTCAGTCGGCATCGACCAAATAACTGAAGTTGTATATCGACACCACAATTGTCTAAACCAATCATATAATCTACTTGGGCCATTCGAAGCAACCTAATTAAATTAGTGCTGCTCATGGTCCAACCCAAAACTTGGATGGCTTTTTCTGGTTGACAGCCCACTTACATATTTCCTGCTGGGCCTTATTATATTCGAACCCTAAAAGCCCATACCTAAACCGCCTTTTTTTATATGCTGCCCCATTACTGTTGATAGGTTAGTGAAATTTGGCTAGCCCATGTATTGAGAGAAAAACGGCGTTCCTTCTTGGCTTTGTGCCTTCTGCCTTTTACTTTGTGCTTTACTCTGCTCCATTTTCTCCTTCTATCTTAGCCTTTGTGGCTGACTTTCGAGCCTACAATAATTTTCACATTCAGCCCTTTGTGGGAAACTGTTGAGCAACCAGATTTGGGGGTGTTTTGGTTTTGATTTGAGTTGGATAATTGTTGTGTTGATTCAACATACTGAGCCCGGATTTTGTGTTTTGGAGTCCCTTCTTCAACACATCTATAGTGTTGTATCTGCTACTTATCTATCCTTTTCACTAATGACTTGACGTAGTGTTGTTATAGGTGCGAATTGAATGAGTTGATATTTGATTTAAGCTAATGGCAAGGACTTTTTTTCATTTTACATCATTCCAACCTATAAGTAAATGTAGTTTTGGAAGTAATTATTTTTGGAAATGGAGTACTATTTATATGGACATTCTGGAAAGAAAGTGAAGCATTCAATTGGAGACATAGTGGTTACAAGTTTATGAAATATGAATCCATAATAAAATCGAAACTCTCTAGCCAAAATCACGTTTAATAATCGTAGCCGCAACTCAAAATTTAGCCCAAAAAAGATACATTCTCCAATTTTCTTGGCAAGTGCAGGAATAATATATATGTGTCTGGTAAAAATATGTTCTTTAATATATTTGGAATGTGCGTGTTTCTTACTATCATTTTCTTCTCTTCTTGCTTGGTTGTTATCGATTGAGATTTTAACATACGGTTTTCAGATGGAAGATAGAGTTTTGATTATAACAGTTGTCTTTGTGGAAATGTTTTTAAATTTTGATGTACAATACAAATTAATCCATATTTGGTTAGAAATCTTCTGTATTAGATAGCTCTTAAAGTTAATAAATGTTTTTATTAACACAGAAAAATGTTGTTTTCACTGTCTATTCCTAAAATCTTATTTTCTATTAATGAACACACCAAAAACTATTTTCACATGCCGCAAATGTCCATCTCATTTTTCTTATGGCGTGCATGCGTACGCCGTAAAAATTATTACATTTTGTACGGCATACTTTGTTGCACACCGTAAAGGTTTATTTATTTTTTTAAAAATATTTATTTATTTGATTTGATAATCAATAAACCTATAATAATTAAATAACATAATTATCTATATCAACACATATAACCACGTTTTCCGTAATTTCAATAAATAAAAGTAGAGTGCAATCCAATACAAATGTCAAAATGTAGAGTTAATTTAAATAATTACTAAAAACATCATTAGCCTACTCAACAAAAATAACTGATTAAATAGTACAAAATAATCTGTCCATGTCGAATTTGATTATTTGACCAACAACTTAGCTATTCCGAAAATAATCAACTCCCTGCACATCACAAAAATAAATGATAGTATAGTTAATAAATCAGAGTGAGCACGCAAATGACAAATGATATAAAAAACAGTAAAAGTAGAGAGAAAACAAGTAAGCATACTTTTGTTGTGCGTACAACTAATCCACTTCGATGAACCTAATTGGCCATGTAACTGTACTTACCAACGCATCTTGAAAAAAAAAACCTCACGTGTGAGACGATATAAGGTAACATTATCAATCATTTCATTAACCCAAACTCTCCAACATTCATTACCAATGTGTACATGATGCACTAGATCACAAGGATTTGTTGATGTGATTCCAACATTTGCAAGAACATCAATTTCCCCAAACCAATGTAACAATTTGCATTTCTTACTCTTGAAGGTTTTCTAAACCATTTGAGCTTCTACCTCTATGCTGTGAAATTCATATCAAAGTACAATTTGTTAATTTGAATATAGAAAAGAAAATGAAATATAGAATACCATTCAGTAACGATAGTTTCTCACTTACATTTTCTTGTTCAACACTTTCACGTACTCTTTAGTTGAAACAAAGCTTTTAATTCTTTAATTTCAACTTTCGACTCTTGGACTTGAGTTTGCAAGTTCTGACTATGCACCGAAGCCAAGCCCTCTTACCATCCTCGACGTTCAGGAGCAAGTACTCTTGCAACACCATTATCTTTGAGGGAATGTTTACCTAGAGAGGTAACTATTTCTGAACAAGCTTTTTTTTTGTCCCCCCGATATCAAGAAAATACATTAATGGTTTATAGTAATGCAAATATAAACTGATACAAACCATACAAAACAACTATTGTTAAGTAATAATAAGTAAATTTCTTAACTTTTCTTTAATAACAAAAATGAATTAATCAAAGATTAATTCAAATTCACATGAATGAACATATAAAGCTAAACACAGTAAATAGGAGATTGGAAAAATAAATCTAATTATGATACTACTCCACCGGAGCAATTTAAGAAGAAGATGGGGCTGCATTAGGATGAACTTTCTTAAATAAAATAAAGGAGAAGCAACCACTACCAGAAGTATTTGTTGCTTTGATTATGAGCTAAAATTTTCTCATTTGATCCTTTGTTTTCCATTAGCTCGGTCTTCTCCTTATGGAGTTTTTACATCACATAAACTTCAGCAAGCGCAGCACTACCCATCACCATGTCTTAATCAAGAAACACAAAAGAAGACTGAAAAATCTGATGATGATTTAGGAATTTTGGTGGAATTTAAAGATCTGTGCATAATAGGCACTAGCCATCACATAAACTTATCTTTTATGCATGATAAGAAGATCAGGCATCTAATAGCTTTTCGCCTAATTTTTTACGTTTTACTCAGAAAAGTAAAAGATATAAAGCCCTTGCGCTCCAATAGTTTTCCAATCGTGTTTCAAAAATAAATTTAAATTTCATTCCAATTTTTCTTGTTTTCTTTAGTGGTTGTTTCAATGTTCATTAATTATCCAATGTTTGTGAAAATGTGGGAGAAGAAAAATAAGAAAAAGAAAAAAAAAAATAAGGAAAAGGAAAATAAAAGAAAATTTTAGGATAAAATAGTGATGTGTGAAAAAAAAATCTCGATTCTTTTATGTCATTCAAAAATCCAGGCCATAAATATTAAATTTACGGCAAGCACACGCATGTCGTAATAAATCTAATTTTTAAAAAAACACGGCATACCTTGAATATATGTCGTAAATATACAGCTTTTACAACGTGCAAATAATGTATGTCGTAAATACTTTAAGTAATTGATCATTTAGGCATACATTTATGGCATGCCATAAATAATCTATTTTTAAGGCACGCCATTTTTGTATGCCGTAAACGAATGCTGTAAAAAGTTCATTTTGTTGTAGTGTCTTGTTAATGTCTCCTTTTTCTTACTTATGTTCTTTTAATTTTACTAATTTTCATAAAGTTTAACAAATGCAATTGGTTGTTAGATATGTACTTCGTCACACATGCTTTTTGACCGAAAATTAATCTAGAGTTATCTTTATTTTCAACTCAAATTGGTATTTGATGGAAATAATGATTTTCTCAATTCAGTGTTCAACTTTGTTTCTTACTTTTGAACTATTTCAATATCTTACGTACACATACTTTATGATACAGTACATTTTTAAGGTTGAAATCCAATTGTATGAACTGAAGAAAATGGAAGGACAAGATATCATAAATTGTGAGCTAGATGAGAAAATAATAGAGATTTTTCGACCCCTAGTTTCAGGATAAGCCATGACGCTATCTCACTAGTCTACAAATGATATCTTTGCCTTGAGAGGCTCAGCCGGTACACAATCCTGATTGGAAGACCTGTCAGGACTAATGCGGAATATTAGTTTACTCGTGGGTTGTTCCTTAGTTTCCCAAAATTTATTTATTAACGAGCTCTGCCCTAGTTTTGTAATCTTTTAGTTGAAGTAATGAATTTTCGACGAGTTTTGTTCTATAAATACATAAAACATGACATTCCATCATTGTGTCTGTCATGTAATTGGTGCACGTGTCCGTGTCGGATATGTGTAAGACAAAGTCACTCTTCCTTAGATGGCATATTGGTGCTTACTAATTGTTTTGTCAAAAAAATTGGATTATGATCACCGACGCATATGCATAGATACCACAAATCTAATTGCCCATCAAGGATCTAGATATGGGGAATACATCTGCACTGTTGTATCTGCTACTTATCTATCCTGTTCAATAATGATTTGACATGGTGTTAGAGGTGCGAATTGAATAATTGAATAAGTTGATATTTGATATTCGATTTAAACTAATGGCAAGGAATCAATTTCATTTTACATCATTCCATCCTATAAGTGAACGTAGTTTTGTAATGTGTTGTTTCTTAAAATACTTTTCTGCTCTTCTTGCTTGGTTGTTTTCGATTGAGATTTAAACATATGGTTTTCGGTATTTATTAAAAAATTTATTGATGGAAGATGGAGTTTTGATTATAACAGTCATGTCTTCGTGGAAATGGGTGTAAATTCTTATGTACAATACAAATTAATCTAAGTTTGGTTAGAAATCTTCTGTATTAGATCGCTCTCAAAGTTGATAAATGTTTTTATTAACACGAAAAAATGTTGCTTTCACTGTCTATTCCTAAAATCTTTTTTTTTTTTAATTAATGAACACCCAAAAAACTATAGATGCTAGCCACCGAGGATGGAATAGATAAAAAAATCAATAACATCAAACAAAATTAAATGCTTCATCAAAACTAAATCATGTCCATTTCACGTGCGATCCACGTGCTTCGAGCTATAATTTTTTTTTTTAATCCAGTTATCAATAACTTTTATACTCTGTCGCTATCAATTTCTGTAAATTCGACCCGTATATTGCCTATGTGCTCAAATGTTAACTATGTATGAACTATGGGGCTCGTATATAAGAATTATTAAACCTAGGTGATTTCCATTTCGAAGGAGATTCAAAGCTCCATTTTAATTGTGGTCTACAAATATGCTATTGTTTTCAGCACCTACATCTTTTCTAGAAATGCCAGCTTTATTGCAAAGGGATTTGCGGATTGCAGAGATTAAGTTACGAAAAAATTAGTCCCATCGTTGTTCGTGCACATTCAAGGAGAGCAAACAACAGAGAAACATTGAGTCTCAGAAGGTGATATGGTAACCTCACATTTGATACTGTTCTACACTTCTGGAGTATATTTCCAGGAACACTAGAACTTAAGGCTACTTTCTCTCACCAAAATGGTCGGGAGAAAAGAATGTGGTTAGTTTCTATAACGTTCAACAATGATTCCAGAAACATCTTTAAAAGATTCATCCAAATCGTTGCCTCCAGCAGCATTTTTGGCATCCATAACAGCAATCTGTTCTTTTATCTTGTTCATAACCTCACCACTTTCATTTTTTCCTTGTTAACTTTGATGTGGCCTGTGTAACTTCTCCCAAATTTCTTCCATCTCATGCGCTCCCATCTCTTGTCATTGTCTTCTTTTTCTTTCTTATGATTCTTTTAATTTTACTATTTCTCATAAATTTTAACAAGTGCAATTGGTTGTTATATATGTACTTCGTCACATTTGCATTTTAATTAAAAATTAATCTAGAGTTATCATTGTTTCATTCAAATCGGTATATGAGGGAAACAACGATTTCTCAATCTAGTGTTCAACTTTGTTTCTTACTTTTGGATTATTTCAATATCTTACCATAACACATACATTATGATACTATTTATGGACATCCTGGAAAGAAAATGAAATATTCAATGGGGGATATAGTGGTTATAAGTTTATGAAATGTGAAGCCATAATCAAATCAAACTCTCTGTCCAAAATTTAGCCTAAAAAGATACATTCTCCAATCCTCTTGGCAAGTGCAGGAGTAAGTTATATGGGTCCAGTAAATATCTGTTCCTTAATATATTTGGAATGTGTTGTTTCTTAATATCCTTTTCTTCTCTTCTTGCTTGATTGTTATCGATTGAGATTTAAACATATGGTTTTCGGTATATATTAAATTTTTTATTAGTGGAAGATAGAGTTTTGATTATAACAGTTGTCTTCGTGGAAATGGGCGTAATTCTTATGTACAATACAAATTAAACCATGATTGGTAAGAATTCTTTGGTATTCGATAGCTCTTAAAGTTAATAAATGTTTTTTATTAACACGAAAAAATGTTGCTTTCACTGTCTATTCCTAAAATCTTTTTTTTTTTTTTAAATTAATGAACACCCAAAAAACTATAGATGCTAGCCACCAAGGATGGAATAGATAAAAAAATCAATAACATCAAACAAAATTAAATGCTTCATCAAAACTAAATCATGTCCATTTCACGTGTGATTCATGTGCTTCCAGCTATAAATTTTTTTAAATCCAGTTATCAATAACTTTTATACTCTATCGCTATCAATTTCTGTAAATTTGACCCGTATATTGCTGATGTACTCTAATGTTAACTACGCAGGAACTATGGGGTTGGTATAAAAGAGTTATTAAACCTAGGTGATTTCCATTTAGAAGGAGATTCAAAGCTCCATTTTAATTGTGGTCTACAAATATGCTATTGTTATCAGCACCTACATCTTTTCTATAACTTCCAGCTTTATTGCAAAAGGACTTGTGGATTGCAGAGATTAAGTGACGAAAAAATTAGTCCCATCGTTGTTCGTGCACATTCAAGGAGAGCAAACAACAGAAAAACATTTTCAGAAGGTGATATGATAACCCCACATTTGATACAGTTGTACACTTCTGGAATTTATTTCCAGGAAAACTAGAACTTAGGCCAATTTCTCTGTCACACTTGTTCCCAAAATGGTTGGGAGAAAAGAATGTGGTTCGTTTCTATAACGCTCAACAAAAATTCCAGAAACATCTTTAGAAGATTCGACCAAATCATTGCCTCCAGCAGTAATTTTACTATTTCTCATAAAATTTAACAAGTGCAATTGGTTGTTACATATGTACTTTGCCACATTCACATTTTAACTGAAAATTAATCTAGAGTTATATTTGTTTTCATTCAAATCGGTATATGAGGGAAACAACGATCTCTCAATCTAGTGTTCAAATTTGTTTCTTACTTTTGAACTATTTCAATAACTTACCATAACACATACATTATGATACGGTACATTTTTAAGATTGAAATCCAATTATATGAACTCAAGAAAATCAGAGGATGAGATACCATAAATTGTGAGCTAAGAGATGAGAAAATAATAGAGATTTTTTGACCACTAGTTTGAAGGATCAGCCATGATGCTATCTCATTAATCTGCAAATACTATCTTTGTCTTGAGAGGCTCAGCTATGACACAATCCAGATTGGAAGACCTGGCAGGACTTATGCAAATATTAGTTTACTCGTGGTGTGTTTCTTTATTTCCCAAAATTTATTTATTAATGAGATCTGCACCAGTTTTGTAATCTTTCAGTTGAAGTAATGACTATTTGACGAATTCTGTTCTATAATCACATAAAACAGGACATTCCACTGTTGTGTCTAACAAGTGCCTGGCACATGTGTCTGCGTCGGATATGTGTCAGACTCGGTCACTCTGACTCAAATGGTATATTGGTGCTTACCAATTATTTTATCAAAAAAACTGGATTGTAATCATCAAGGCATATGCATAGAGACCACAAATCAAATTGCCCATCAAGGATCTAGATATGTGGAATACATCTATACTGTTGTATCTGCTCCTTATCTATCCTGTTCACTAATGACTTGACATGGTGTTATAGGTGCGAATTGAATAAGTTGATATTTGATTTAAGCTAATGGCAAGGAATCATTTTCATTTTACATCATTTTATCCTATAAGTAAATATAGTTTTGGAAAGTAATTATTTTTGGAAATGGAGTACTATTTATGGACATCCTGGAAAGAAAATGAAGCATTCAATGGGGGGTATAGTGGTTATAAGTTTATGAAATATGAAGCCATAATCAAATAAAATCTCTTTGGCCAAAATCATGTTAAATAATTGTAGCCTCAACTCAAAATTTAGCCTAGAAAGATACATTCCCCAATCTTCTTGGCATGTGCAGGAAAAAGTTATATGGCCAGTAAAAATCTGTTCCTTAATATATTTGGAATGTGTTGTTTCATACTATCGTTTTCTTCTCTTCTTGCTTGGTTGTTATTGATTGAGATTAAAACATACGGTTTTTGGTACTTATTAAAATTTTAATTGATGGAAGATAGAGTTTTGAATATAAGAGAAAGAGAGAATTTCCTTTTTTTTTTTCCTTTGTTTTTATTAACACAAAAAATGTTGTTTTCACTGTCTATTCCTAAAATCTTATTTTTATTCATGAACACACCAAAAACTATAGATGCTAGCCACCAAGGATAGAATAGATAAAAAATCTATAGCATTTAACAAAATTAAATGCTTAGTCAAAACTAATTCATGTCCATTTCACGTGCAATTCACGTGCTTCGCACTATAAAAATTTTAATCCAGTTATCAGTAACTTTTATACTTGTTAAGTATTCTATACCAAATATAAACCCGGAACGGTGATGATAAACCTGGTCAGATTAAATTCGTAGGTTTCGTTCGAAGCCCGTTATTGGATACTACAAATCAAGAGGAAATTACAGCCACACATGTTTTTAAAATACCACTTTCAAAAATCCAAAATCAACTTTAATAATACATAATTCAGGTTTTAATTAATGATTTTTAAATTAATTTTTATTTAAATCAAATTTCAAACCCTAATTTTTCATTCACCTCTCTCTCTCTCTCTCTCTCTCTCTCTCTCTCTCACACACACACACACACACAAACACAAAACCGACTCATTCTTTCCCCGATCTGTCTATCCCCATCGCCACTGGCACCACCACCACCTCTATTTATTATCACATCTCAACCTCTCTGCGTCGCCAAAGACCTACTATCTCTTCTGCCATTCCCTTCTCTTTCCCTTTCTATCGCAATCTGTTATTCCCTTTTTTTTCGAGTTTGATTTATCAGATGGGTGTGGTGGTTGTATGTCTGATGTTTGCGAATGGTTGATGTGGCTATGGCAGATGGGTGTATGGCTAATATTTTGCTAATGGTTGCTGTGGTTGATTTATCGGATGGGTTGCATGGCTGATGTTTGCTAATGGTTGCTGTGGTTGATTCATCAAATAGGTGTGGCGATTTTGGTGAGGTTGTGGGGATGGTGTATTGTTGGGTGTATGGCTAATATTTTGCTAATGGTTGATGTGGTTGATTTATCGGATGGGTTGTATGGCTGATGCTTGCTAATGGTTGCTGTGGTTGATTCATCAAATAGGTGTGGCGATTTTGGTGAGGTTGTGGGGATGGTGTATTGTTAGTGTTGGCGTTGGGGTTGATTTTGTTGCTGGGAAGTGGTGGTGTTGGTGTTGACGTTGGCGGGAGGTGGTGCGTTTCTGTGGTGGTGTTGTTGGCGCGGTGGTTCGTTTTCTATGGTGTTGGTGGTGGCGGCGGAGACAACGGTGGTGTTGGCGCATTTTCTGTGGTGGTTGGTGGTGTTGGTGTTGGCGGCAGAGACGACGGTTGTGTTGTGTTGGTGGTGATAGTGGTCACAAATGATTACGACGATAGTGTTGTGTTGGTGATGGTCACAAATGTTTACGGCGGTGGTCACAAATGATTTATTGATTGTGACCAGTAAATTGGTTGGTGTGTGACCAATAAAGAATAAATTGTGACCAATAAATACCGTATGACCTACAAATTTATTAATTTGTGACCAATAAAAGTAATCTATGACTTATAATTTGATGTTTTGTAACCATAAAATAAGTTGTGTGACTTATAAATTTTGTGATTTGTGATCGATGAATAAATTGTGATTTTTAAATTTTTAATTTGTGAACGATGAGCAAACTGTGACTTATAAAATTTTTGAATTGCGACCTTAAAATTTTTGAATTAAAGAATAAATTGTGATCAATAAATACCGTATGACCTACAAATTTATTAATTTGTGATCAATAAAAGTAATTTGTGACTTATAATTTGATGTTTTGTGACCATAAAATAAGTTGTGTGACTTATAAATTTCATGATTTGTGACTGATGAACAAATTGTGACTTTTAAAATTTTAATTTGTGATCGATGAACTAACTGTGACCTATAAATTTTTTTAATTGTGACCTTCAAAATTTTGAATTGTGACCAAATTTTATATATCTGTGACCTTTATATATTTATTAATAAAATATATAATTAATTAATTAAATCATAAATAAATTTTATTAAAAACCTGATTTTTGAAATTTAAAACTTATATCCTTAATTTTGAAATAATGTTTACTAAAAACCTGATTTATGTATTGTTCCCATAAATCAATTGATCCAAGGTTATAATTGGCGGCCCATGGATCCGAGATGGATCAAGAATCTCACGTGTGGTAATTAGGGGTGATTAGGGGCTCGACCCACTTATTTACTCGGCCAATTATTTACCTACCCTAATCCACTTATACAAGTGGACTTTGTCTACTTTGAGGTCATTACATACAAACACACGACTGCTTTCTTTGGCTTTTTGGGTTGCGATTTCCTCTGTGCGACTCTAGCTATCTCGATTTCTCATCCCCTTTTCGCGTCTTTGGGCGGATGTTCTCTACCCCTATTCTTGGTGTGTTGTAGGGGCGTTTACTTCATGAGTGAGATTCTTTGGTCCAATCATGTGTGGAGTTACCTTGTGACTTTGGGTCAGTGAATCTGAGCCTCTTTATTCTATCTCCGATTCTGAATGTGGTTCTTGATAGGAAAGTGGTTTTGTTGCAATTTTTATCTTTTAATTCGATTATCATTATGTAGTTTGGAGTTAAATAACTCTGCGTTTGCCTATCTCTATTTTACAACAAATTGGTATCAGAGAAATTAGATTGCTGTGACTTCAAGTGTGGCTTTGTTTGGTTGCCTCTGCATGAAATTGAAATCGAAATTTTGAAATTTCTGCGATTTGGAACGTGTGTTATTTGTCATCTTTCACTGTTGATTTTACTAATACGAACATAAATCTTTAATCAAATTTGCATCTTTCATTTGTACGGACCACAAATAGATTCGCTTTAGTAAATTGGCCGATACTCATTAAATTTCTGCAATAGCAAGTCATTGTTTGGGGGTGGCTAATAGGATTGGGGATTTATCGTGTGGGGGTATCCATGGCCTATTGCTAGAAATTAGAATTAGTTGCCAATTGTTTGTGATATTATCATTTTTTACTATTTAGAAATGTTACCTACACTTTACCCACTCGAAAATCCCTTTAAGACCGAAATCGCGAATTCCTAATTTAGATCGGCGTATATCTGTGACCTTTAGGACCTATTCTATGCTATTATCTCTTTGAAGGTTGTTTAAATTCTATGTGTCTTATTTGTTAAGATGTCTACACACCACGTTGATTAGGGTGTTTTTAATGATAATGGTCACTTTTCTATTTGGTAACAAAAGATGAAAGAAATTTTAGTACAACGAAAAGTGTCTGAACGCATTGATAATACTTTTTGTGTTGCTATTGTTCAAGATCGGAAAAAGAGTTTGACAAACTTGCTTATACCTCTATTACATGTATTTATCTGATTTCTTTTTGCGAAAAGTTGGTAAACATCATTCAGCTGAAAAAATTTTAAAAAAGGTTTAAGAACTTTACTTGACACAATCTATGCCCAACAAACTCTTCTTACTTGAAAGTTTTTTTTGTTTCAAAATTGATCCATCCAAAGAATTGGATGACAATCTTCATGTTTTTAATAAAGTGGTTCCAGATATTACAAATTTTGTTGAAGAAGTCTCTGACGAACATAAAGCTATTATTCTTTTGAATACTATTCCTGATAACTATAAGGAAGTAAAAAATGCAATCAAATAGGAAAGGGAGACCTTTACATCCAATATAGTCATCGATTCGCTGAAGAGAAAGGAGACGGAAATGAAAGTTGAAAGAAACGAGAGAAAATGAGGATATATTTACCAAACGAAGGGTATATCTCACTTTAGGTAGGAAGGGAGCGAGCGGGGAAAAATAGTGGTGGCAAGAAAAAAAGTAAAGGTAGATCTACGTCACATGAGAAGGCAAAGGAGAGAAAACATTATGGTTGTGCAAAACTATGACATTTCATAAATGAGTGCCATAAAGAGAAAAACAAATTGAGAGATTAGAGGAGTGGTGAACCCAGTGAGGCAAATGTAGTTGTCTCGAGAGATGAACATGGGAAGGTTTACAAGCTCTTAAATATTGAACCAATTGAAATTAACGTATCTAAGAACTCTCTGAGTGGATTCTCGATTCCGATGCTTTTTTTCCATGTTATATCAAATAAATTGATTACTTGCATGAGTCTAATCATGGAAATGTAGTTGCATGGGGTGGAGTCGCATATAAGATCACTGGTGTGGGTAGTGTGACTGTTAGATTTGATAGTGGNGAAATTAACGTATCTAAGAACTCTCTGAGTGGATTCTCGATTCCGATGCTTTTTTTCCATGTTATATCAAATAAATTGATTACTTGCATGAGTCTAATCATGGAAATGTAGTTGCATGGGGTGGAGTCGCATATAAGATCACTGGTGTGGGTAGTGTGACTGTTAGATTTGATAGTGGCTTTGTGCATACATTAACATAAAAATGAAGCTCCCACTCTGTCAAGAACGAACTAAGAGGATCAGCTACCTAGCAAAATAAGTTAGGTGCATTTCATATATGGGTAGGAATCTAATTACTATGAGAGAGTTAGAGAATACAGGTTTCACTCTTGCACTCGTTGATAAAGTGTTAAAAATGTTCAAGTGAACACTTAGAGCCTTTAAGGCTGCTAGGAGGAATAGCATATACACGCTGAGGTGATGGGTGATTTAAATTCTACTATCACTGATACTGATCACATACAGAAATAGAACAATGGGTTAGCTCACGTTAGTATTAAGGGAATTAAGTTCCTTAACGATAAGGGTGTGTTTGGTAAGGATCGAGTGTCAGACATGCCATTTTCTAATCATTGTGTGTTTGGTAAACATCATAGAATGTTATTTGCATCTTGTACACACAAGTAGTAACACATATTTTCTGTCTATTATTGATGGTTTCTCCGAACGAGTATGGGTTTATTTATTAAACAATAAATCTAAAACTTTTGTGAATTTTAAAAATTGCAAAGTTAAGGTAAGAATCAGACAAGTAAAAAAAGTAAAATATTTATGCACCAATATTGGTCTTGAGTTTTGCAATATTGAATTTGATGGTTTGTGTAATGAATTTGGCATAATTTGACATAGGATTATGCCTTACATTCCCTAGCAAAATGGGATCGCTGAAATGATAAATCGTACTTTACTTGATGAAGTTAGATGTATGATCTTAAGTTCTAGTGTGCCTAAATCATTTTGGGCCGAAGTTGTTACGACTGCACGTTATTTGACTAATATGATTCCATCTACTTCTTTAAATGGTGATACTCTGCATGAGATATGGTATGATAAACGTGCTGATTATTCTATAATCGGCACGTTTGAAAGTACTACTTTCTTTCAACAAAGTGAAAGAAAATTAGAACTTAGAGCTAAGAAATGTGTTTTTTTAAGTTACTCTGAGGGAGTTAAGGGATACAGATTATGGTATAAATGCCGAAAGGTTTGAGAATAATCATAAATCGTGATGTCACTTTTAATGAGTCTGAAATGCCTTGTTTGGAAAGTGAATAACACCAAAAAGCTGTTAGGAAATGTTAGATTTTAGTTGATTTTGTAATTGGTAAATTCTATAGACAAACGAACTTAATTTGATAGGATGTAAAAGTTGAAGGGAGAATCATTCACATTACTGCTTTCAACCTTCATCTTGTGTGAGATCTTGTAAGAGAAAAACCATTAATTCTATAATCCAAATACCAAAAATCACTTCATCTACATCTGGTCAGAGCTATGAAGATTGAAAGAAGTTGATAGGAGTTCTTGTCAGTGAAAAACGGGTCATTTTTCGTGATCCACAGGAGATAAACGAATCCACAAGACTTGGAGTGCTGCAGGGTAACAGATTTCACGAAGAGCTTTGGCAACAGTAGCTAAGGATTGGTGCATGGGAGCATGGAATCCACGGAGAGCTGTAAGGAGTGCAGTCGGGCGATCAAATAGTACGGGTCATCTAGTCTGATAGACTGTAAGTTGTTAAATTTGCTTATAGTGGATTGACAGGCAAAGTGCCCTAAGTTTTTTTTAGTTGGGTTTCTCCGTGATCATTCTGGTGTTTGATTTACTGCTTTACAATTTGTTGTTTATTATAAAAACTACGATAATTTAACTTAGGACAAATTGACTTGAATGTTTAACCATCTAGTTAAGAATTAAAAGTGATTTGTTGCTGTTTAATTCGTTGGATATTTTAAATTCCGCATATTATACATATTCACCCCCTCTAGGTGTTGTTAGAGTCGAACTACGCGTTTATCAGGAAAAAATTCCCAAATTGAGGTGGAGAGAGTGATACACAACAAAATAATCGGAATATAGAAGTAGAAGGTGATGAGGATATTGTTGAGGACAATCCTATTGACCAAGACCTTCAAGTTGACTACCTATTAGCTAGGGATAGAGAAAGGAGACCAAGTAGGGAACCCCAAAGGTTGTTTGATTATATCATAGCCTGCACTAGTTGATAAGGAGCCAAACACTTATGATGAGGCTATGAGGAGCGAGAAAAATGAAGAATGGCTTGTCGCCATGAGAGAAAAGATGAGTTCTCTTGCTAAGAATACAACTTGGGATGTAGTTCTTAGACAAAAATAAATCCGTAGTAGAATGTAAAAGGGAACAACTAAGAGTAAGCCTGTGAGATATAAATCAAGGTTGGTAGCTAAGGAGTACACATAGAAGGAAGTGATAGATTATAATGAAATCTATTTGCCCATTGTTTATTATACCACTATTAGGGTCATGTTTGCGTTTGTTGCTAACTATGACTGTGAACTTGAACAACTTGATGTCAAACTACCATTTTGCATACTGAACTTGATGAAAAGATTTTTATGAATCAACCTAAAGGTTTTGAAAGTAAAGACAAACCTAATCACGTGTGTTTTTTTAAAGAAATCTCTTATAGGTTAAAACAGTCTCCATGTCAGTAGTATAAAAAGTTTAATTCCTATGTGTTGTCTATTAGTTTCAAAAGGAATGAATCTGACCATTGCTTTATTACCTGCACTGTAGCACTAAAAATAGTGTTTATTTATTACTTTATCTGGAAGACATATTATTAATTGGTCATAATATGAAAGTGGTAAATAAGATTAAAATCAAGTTAAGCAAAGAATTTGTCATGAAAGACCTAGAACATGTTAGAAGGATCCTTGTTATAGAGTTTAACAGGGATATATCTAATTTTTGCTTGTATGTGCATCAAACTTCTTAGGTGCTTAAAAGTTTGAAGAAATTTGACATGATTGATTGCAAACATGCTTATGTGCCTCTTGGAAACCATTTTATTTTGTCAAACGAACAGTCACTTGTTAATGACGAAGAAAAAGATTTTATGAGTATAGTTCCCTACTTTAATGTCATTGGCTCCATGAAGTACCTTATGGTCTGCAATAGAACTGATTTGGCTATCGCTATGAGTGTCTAAAGTATGTACATGTCTAATCCTGGTCTCAAACATTGGGAATCATTAAAGTGGTTGCTTAGGTACTTAAAGAGTACTTTTGATTTGGGGTTAGTTTATAAATCTACTAATGAGGGTGTGAAATTTAAAAGTTTTACAGATGTTAACTATAGTGGTGATAGAGATAATTTGAAGTCTACTTCTTCTTATGTGTTTACTCTGTGTGATTTTTGTATGAGTTGGAAGTCTCAATTCCAACATATTGTTACACTATCCAATACTAAGTCTTGAGTATATTGTTGTCGCTAAAGTTATTAAAGAAGTTTTGTGGTTTGGAGGTTTACTTAATGGACTGGGTATTTTAAGTGATAATGTGATTTATACTAAGTCTTAGTATATTGTTGTCACTAAAGTTATTAAAGAAGTTTTGTGGTTTGGAGGTTTACTTAATGGACTGGGTATTTTAAGTGATAATGTGATTTATACTTTGATAATCAATTTGTTATTCATCCGTGTAAGAATCCTATGTTTCATTATTAGAGATGTAGTATCTCAAGAGCATATAAGCTGTTAGGGCATATTAATAAAATCTCAGAAGTATCTCCCTACTTTAACCTAAAAAAAAAGAGTTGATAAGACTTGAGATGGTGCATTCAGATTATAACCTTACAAATATGGGCACTAAGGTCCTCCCCTAAGAAAATTTAGAAGTTGTCTTACACTTCTAAACATCGTTAAAGGTATGCGACGTTTCAATTTTGTTTGAAATCACATTTTATGACTATTAAACTAGTTTCAATGTTGTTCAAAATTAATAAAATTTTGATGTAGAGTGGAAATGATATTTGTAGCCACATAGTTGAACTATGCGACCGCAAGGAACTATGCGGTCGCATAGGATTAGCCTATGCGACCGCATAGAATAAAATAGTGGCTACAATTTGACCGTTCGATTCAAATTTTGGTGGCTTTTGGAGAGTTTTTTTGCACCACTTCGTATTTCATTGTTTCTAGGCTATATATAGGTGGTTTGTGATCAATAAAATGATGATTGAAAACATACAAAAACTATAGCCACATTTTGAGAAAAGAAATCATTCCAAAACATTGAAATCTATACTTCTTCATATTCAAAATTTTTTTCCTAAGTGCTCTTGAGTTTTGGAGGATTACACTTATTGCTTGAGTGTTAATCCTTAATGTTTAAATCCTTCAAACCATTTGCCTTAATCCCTACAAGCATTATTTCAATTCGAGAAGGGGCAAATATAGTTTAAGGACAACGATATTGTGTTCAAGCCATCAGTTGTTCATTTTCAAATCTATTTCCTAGTTTGGTGTTTGGTTCGTTACTTTCATTGGTGATTTTCATTTTCCTGGTTTTAGTTCGTTGCTTAATTCTCTGATCCCTCAAGTGGAAGTCATCAAATTTCCAACCAACACTTGGTGTGTTCTATGGGCGTTTACTTCGTGGTTTGAGCGAGATTATTTGGTCCAATTGTGTGTGGAGTTACCCTGTGACTTTGGGTTGGTGAATCTGAGCCCCATTATTCCATCGTCGATTCCTAACATGGTTCTTGATAGGGAAGTGGTTTTCTTGCATTTTTTATCTTTTAATTCGATTATCGTAATTTGGTTTAGAGTTAACTAACTGCGTGTTTGATTATCTCCATTTGAAGGAATCATTTTACAACAATACTATATCGCTATCAATTTTCATAAAGTCAGACTGCATATTACCGATGTATGCGAATGCTATGTATGAACTATGGGGCTGGTATAAAAGAGTTATTAAACCTGGGTGATTTCCATTTGGAAGGAGATTCAAAGATCCTTTTTAACTGTGTGTCTACAAATATGCTATTGTTTTCAACACCCACACCCTTTCTAGAACTGCCAGCTTTATTGCAAAGGGACTTGTTGATTGTGGAGATAAAGTTACGACAAAATTAGTCCCATCCTTGTTTGTGCACGTTCAAGGATAGCAAACAACACAAAAACATTGAGTCTTAGATGACGATATGGTAACCCCACATTTGATACTGTTCACGAGAACTTAGGTCAATTTCTCTATCACACTTGGTCCCAAAATGGTTGGGAGAAAAGAATTGTGGTTCATTCCTATAATGTTCAACATGGATTCCAGAAACGCCTTTAAAAGATTCAACCAGTATTCTTGACATCCATAGCAGCACTATGTTCTTTTATCTTGTTCATAACCTAACCGCTTTCATTTTTTCCTTGTTAACTCTGACGCTGGTGTGTACCTTCTCCCTATCTTCTTCTCTCTCATACGCTCCCATCTCTCTTGTCAGTGTCTTCTTTTTCTTTCTTAAGTTTACTAATCCTCCTAAAGTTTAACAAGTGCAATTGGTTGTTATATATGTACTTCGTCACATTCGCATTTTAATTGAAAATTAATCTAGAGTTATCTTTATTTTCAACTTAAATTGGTATTTGAGGGAAACAACAATTTCTCAATCTAGTGTTCAACTTTGTTTCTTACTTTTGAATAGCGATGACAAAAAAATTCGNGTGCATTTTAGGTAGTAGGCTGGGTTAATGGGTCGGGTAAGTTATGTGGGTAGATTAGTATTGGGCTTTGGTTGAGCAAGTTTGAGTGAACGGTTACTTGGGTTGGCTATATATATAGGTAATGGGCCTGTATATATATTTGTATTGTGGGTGTAGGGATGGCAAAAAAACTCGTTCAACCCGATACCCGTGGCGGGGACATGGCGAGGGTCGTTACCACGAAGTGGGTATGGGGCGGTCCCCACCCTGCTACCCGCCCCATTTAAAGTTAATTTCAATTTTAAGTTTTTTTATCAAACAAAAATAAAAAATTTATCATCATTTTTAAAGAGAACATAAGTTGTTTTTAACAAATTAGTTAAAAATTAATAATATTTACTAACTAAAAACATTAAAAAAAATTAAAAGCAAAAAATAAAGTAAATAAAAAATAAATGGGGCGATAAATCTGCCCCACCCCACCCTGATCCAGCCTAGAACCCGTCCCGTCTGTTTTAACCGAGTATGAGGATGGGGTAAGGTAATAAAAATACTTAATAGAATAGGGGAGGAAATGATCGACCCGTCCCATACCCGCCTCATTGCCATCCTTACTTTTTAACTATTTCAATATCTAAACCATAAGACATTCAGTATCATACTGTACATTTTTTAAGATTGAAATCCAATTGTATGAACTCAAGAAAATCAGAGGATGAGATACCATAAATTTTGAGCTAAGAGATGAGAAAATAATAGAGATTTTTTGACCCCTAGTTTCAAGAATCAGCCATAATGCTATCTCACTAGTCTGAAAACGCTATGATTGGAAGACCTGGCAGGGCTAATGCAAATATTTGTTTACTTGTTGGGTTTATCTTAATTTCCCAGAATTTATTTATTAACGAGCTCTGCCCCAATTTTGTAATCTTTTAGTTGAAGTAATGAATTTTCGACGAGTTCTTCTCTATAAATACATAGAACATGTCATTCAACCATTGTGCCTGACAAGTGTCCGGCGCACTTGTCTGTGCCGGATATGTGTCAGACACAGTCACTATGACTCAAATGGTATATTAGTGCTTACTAATTATTTTATCAAAAAAATTGGATTGTGGTCATCAAGGCATATGCATAGAGACCACAAATCAAATTGTCCATCAAGGATCTAGATATGAGGAATACATCTATACTGTTGTATCTGCTACTTATCTATCTTGTTCACTAATGACTTGACATGGTGTTAAATATTCATAGCCGCAACTCAAAATTTAGCCTAAAAGGGTATATCTCCAATCTTCTTGGCAAGTGCAGGAAAAATTATATGGTTCCAGTGAAAATCTGTTCCTTAATATATTTGGAATGTGTTGTTTCTTATTATCCATTTCTTCTCTTCTTGCTTGGTTGTTATCGATTGAGATTTAGACATACAGTTTTCGGTACTTATTAAAATTTTAATTGATGGAAGATAGAGTTTTGATTATTGCTATGAATTTGGATCGTAAGATAATGAAGATAATGAAATAAACAAAAAAATAAATATCAAGATTTACGTGAAAACTCAATACGGGAAAAAATCACGGGCAGAGAAGAGAAATTCACTATAATTAATAGCAGTTGTGTTTACGAGATCTCAATGCACTCAATTTAAATCTAAAACTCTCAAGATGTTGTATGAATCTCTCTCTCTATTATATTATGTTATGTTATTCTATACATACATACATACATATATATATATATATATATATATATATATATATATATATATATATATATATATAGAAAATAACCCGAAACTTGGTTACTCGCTTGGCGCTACCCTGTTGCTCGAGTAACGGGGCTATCGCCTGCTGTCGCTCGAGCAATAAACTTATCCGGTCTAGGCCCATTTTTGGTTTTGACGTAATTTTGAACTCCTATTCTTCTACAACTTTTTCTTTATGTTTTATATATATGGGGCGACTTGTATAGAAAAAAATTTTATTCATACAATATTTT
>CAIGRN010093134.1:0-18114 GCA_903798345.1 Fraxinus anomala | reverse complement strand
CGGGCCGAGCTTGAGCCGCCCGAGCCGGTGAGCTTTTTTGCCATCCATACATCCACTCTGAAAATTGTTGCCCCTCGTTACGAAGTTCGTGGCAATGTGGATGCTATTCACATTTACTGGTTAAATGGGCCGCCAAAGTGACGGCAGACCAGCCCATGGAAATTTTGACAAAAAAGCCCAGTTAAAAGGAAATGTCCAAGGCTCAAGACCAAAAAAATTGGCCCATCACTTTCAGAACAGAGAGGGTCCAAGCTTTAGTGCTCAACACGGAATTCGAAGAGTTAAATATTTCAACTCACACCCAATAGGTGTGGTTATGGATTATTCTCCGAACTTCAAAATGCTTTTCACTGTATAATATTAAAGATTTCTTAAACTCGTTGATATAATACAATGACAAATTGATTTCTCTCGCATTCTTTTGATCCACTCTCCATTATTGTTCAAAACAGCCAAAACCACGTAGAAGACCTATTTTTAAGTTAAAGTTTTCGACTTGATAAATAAATAAGGGTTTAAGATCACCCGTGACTTGGATAACGTCGGATGATTTGAAATAAATAATAATAAATCAAATTGCATAACTCAAGAACGTGATAAGAGCAATATGTCTTAAATTTTTTTCGGTGATATAATCATATAGAAATTGTTTAATAATATTTGATTTGTAAGATGAAATTGAACTAAAAAAATAAACATTTTGAAGTTCGGTGACTAATGTATGGAAAGGTTTGGAATTCGAGGCTCTTATTTTGTTTCGTTCAATGCAGACACAAGGAATTAGGCTGCATTTCCCTTCATTAATCAGCATTCTTTCAATTTGTGGTAAACAGATTCATGCCCAGACATTAAGGTCCAAATTCGCTGATGTATATGTTTTGTAAGTTTTGATCACAATGTACACGAAATGTGGTGATCTTGTTGCCCCCAAAAGAGTGTTTGATAGGTTTCTGCATAAAGACAATAGTGATGTGAAATTCTATGATTACAGGTTATGCACAACACGGTTTGGGAAGAGAGACTTTACAAGTGTCTCAGGAGATGTGTTCTTCAGGCATTGCTGTAAATGACGTTACATTGTTGGAGTTCTCTCGGCCTGTAGTTATTATCGACTAGTCGAAGAAGGGAAGGAAACCATGGAGTCCACGAAATCAAAATATTCGACAGAGCCCACGACAGAACATTATGCTTGCATGGCTGATTTGTTGGGGCTTAGTGAGGCTATGGATCTAATTAACGTCATGCCAATGGAGGCAGAAGCAATTGTTTGGGGGTTGTATAATGGGTGCATGTAGGACACGCAGAAAACTTGAATTTGGCAGAAGTAGCAGCAAAGAAATGTCTACAGCTCGAGCCTAGAAATGCTGGACCTTATACAAGCTATCAAACATCGCATCAAAATGCAAATGGTCTTATGTTGCCCGACTGAGGAAAAACATACAATTTAGGAAAGTGAGCAAGTCTCCCTACTGTTGCTGGATTGAGATGGAGAAGAAGGTGCATAATTTCACTGGCGGTTCGAGGACACCTCATCCCGAGCATTTTATGATTGTTAAAATGCTGGAGAAATTATGTGGACAATTAGGAAAAGTTGGATGTGATCTTGATGGCGCCTTTACACAATGTGGAGGAAGAAGAAAAGGCACGTAGTTTGGTATATCATAGCGAGAAGCTAGCAGTGGCCTATGAACAGAAGTTGCTTCAAGGAGTGCTCTTACGGGTTATGAAAAACCTGAGGATTTGTGGCGATTGCGACACTGCCATCAAACTAATAGCAACTCACAGGTCATCGTAAGATTATTTTGAGAGATGCAAATAGATTTCATCATTTTAAGGATGCGTTAAGTTCTTGCAAGGATTATTGTTGTTCAAGAATTCCAACCCTGTAACCTTTTCTCTTTAATTTCTTTTCTTATTTCCTTTCTTCTGTAATTTAGTTATATATACAACCTCTGTACTAAAGATATCATTTATATATTCATTGTCAAACTATTGGCCCCTGTTTGGTCCGAATTAAAATTCGATTTTAATCCAAGTCAAAGTCAAACAATCAATATTAACATCTTTTATGGGTCCACAAATTTTCAACTAGACATTTCAAAAACTTTTATCACAATGTACTAAAAATATAATTTTAATCTCCACCAAACACCCTCACAGTAAACTCATGTCACTACACAATATTACTGTAACCTGCTAATGTGAGGCAATTTGCCAACAAATTACTATTTAGCTATAAAATGGTGCATAAGATGTGATGTACCATCATAATCATAACAAAATGTGGAACTTCACCCAAAAATATAAAAAAAAAAAAGTTCAGATCCCTATGCCGCAGCATCTAAAACCATATTTTACCATCAAATGTGAAAATATTTGTGTGAATTTAGTAATGTACAGTTGAATGATGCTTAAAAACTAGAAAAAAAAATGTTAAATTTTTTACTGAAATTAAATAGAAATTTTGGTAGGAACTACTGACTTGAAACATATTTGTTGCCTGTGTAGTTGTCTGGAACTCCATGTATTACTTACAAATGAAGAGGGAAGTATAATTGTAGGCAGCCTTTTGCTTTCCTCCAAATGTGGAAAATCAATGGTGTAATGAAGCCCTCGGCTTTCGTGCCTTGCGAGAGCACTGCTCACGACCAGTTTGGCACAACAAAACAGGTTCCTCATTTCACAAGCTTCAAGACATACCATTGTTGGCTCCCACCCCTGTTGAAATAAGTATGTTTCCCATTCCAATTCCAATTCCCCGATCCTCCTCTCTGCAGTTTGCAGCCTTGTCGTTGATCGAACAATTCCAACATACTCCCACATGATTGATCGCAACTCGTCCCTCGCTTCCCTCGTCCTATGGATGATATTGCTCAGTACAGTTTTCCCGAGTGATTTAGGCATTGTAGGTCGGGGACACCAATGGGAAGCACTATGATCAGTACAAGAACTCTTCGTGTGATCAATTGATGGCTGCACGGCTCTTCGGGCAAACACAAGGGCCTCGAGCAATGAGTTGCTAGCTAGTCTGTTTGCACCATGCAAGCCAGTACATGCAACTTCACCGGCCACATAGAGACCTTGGACATTTGTCTCCCCTTGCAGCCCAGCTCGAACTCCACCACACATGTAATGAGCAGCTGGAACAACCGGAATCGGCTTTCGAGTTATGTCTAGGCCATACCTCATACATTCAGCAGCTATGTTGGGGAAATGGGATAGAATTTTTTCTCTGGACTTGTGACTAATGTCAAGAAGCACATATTTTTCATTACGTTGCTTGAGCTGATCGTCTATACTTCTCGCCACGACATCCCTTGGAGCAAGCTCTGCCCTCTCATCGTACGAGGGCATAAATCTCTCCATGTCTAAATTGTAGAGGATGCCTCCATCGCCCCTTACTGCTTCAGTTATCAGAAAGGCATTTTCACGAGCTTTGGTTGGTCTAATAGGGAGGCCTTCATCAGCTAGAGCAGTCGGGTGGAATTGCACGAACCTGAGAGCAAAATTATTCACAGACGTTAGAAATGAAATCCTCCAGCATATTTAAATTGATAAAACCAGAAAGCAATTATTTCTTATGCCAGGTTACAGAAACCTTTCATTTACATGACGTACCACCCCATAAAGGACCCATATTTGAAAAACTTACTCCATATTGGAGATTACAGCTTGAGCTCGGTGAGCCATAGCTACTCCATCTCCAGTGGCGACCTGCAATATCATATCAAGGTTGACTAAAAACAAAGCAGTTTATAAATAAGTAAATCTATCATGGTTCAATTTGAAGACAATACACTAATGGCTTGTTTGATAAGATGGACCGTAGAGTAATGGATAGTACTATGAGCATGTTTAAACGTGCTAGCTTTATTAAATGGCGTCGGACGGCAACAAGGGTGTTGCTGTCGGAAAAAGGCAGCTTTTTAAGGTGCTTTCAAGCATGCACAAACATGTACAGGTTAAAATCTTGTCCATTATTTCAGCACGCACTTTGTACCAAACATGTACTAAGAGAATGATGTTTTACAAATGGTGCTACTGATTTAGATTACTATCCAATGTTCCAAACATGGTATACCGAAGCTCAGGTATTTTGAATATGGCTTCAAATCTTCTAAAGAATAGTAACATCTATCAGAGGATAGCTGGTAATAACCATGATTACTGATTGTAATATTTCATGTACATGTAGGTAGATTAACAAATTTCATTGTTTTCTGCCTGTTCTTCTAATGGGCCGAACAAAACTAAAACAAGTACAGGAGCCATCCAGACTCGTGATTCCGGAAAGGAAGTCAGCTAAGTGGTAATGTGAGAAGATGGTAGATAATTCTTAACTGGTTATTAAAATCTAAAAATGTTTTAATTTACATGACATCAGATTTTTTGTGTGTGCAGCTTTTTTTAGTTTTTGTCCTACTACATTTTTAAGATGGCAACTTATAATTTGATTAAAAAAGGAACAAAGAAATGCATCAGTAGATGCCTTTGTAGAAAGAAACTACTTCTAGGAAGAAGAAAGCAAGATCATACCGGGGGGTTTGTAGTAATTGGATAGATATGTCCAGCCCCTCCTGATGCAAGTAAAGTTATCTTTGAGATGAATCTGACCACCTAAAAGTTCAAATGAGAGAAAGGAAGAAAGTCCGTTAATATTACAGTCCTTTCATGAGTTGATCCTTACTAAATTTCAAGAAAAACGGAGGAAATTATATGGACTACAATCACTCTCATACCTCCTGTGTTTCGGTATTCAAAGTGTCCACGCCATGACAAATCGTGTCAGAACCATCCTGTACGCTAGCATACATGTTTATATTAGTAAATAACATTTGCTGTGCAAAACGTGTCAGAACCATTGCATTCATACAATTTGAAATTAACATTTGACTAAACAAGTTAGGAATGACATGACCGGACCTGAGAAGACAGCAAATCTATTGCGAAGTGGTGCTCGAATACAAAAATATTAGGATCCTTCCGTACTGCCTCTAAGAGTGCCCTCTCTATTTCTCTTCCAGTCATATCCGCAGCATGCACAATTCTACGATGAGAGTGGCCCCCTTCCCTAGCCAGGTGCAAATTTCCATCCTCCCCGTGATCGAAAGAAGCACCCATAGCAATCAATTCTCTGATTCTCTCAGGTCCCTCGGTGCACACTACCTGGAAAATATAGCCAAGCTTGTGAAAACTGAAAAATCTGAAATAAGTGAATATATGCAGTTTTTAGACAATGAGAAGATGAGGAAATGCTCCAATGTCACAGGTGTATGAAATTTTTTAACGGCTGATCTTGATTTATTACACAGAAAATCAATTATACATTCATGTTGGGAATAACTTCGTTCCTGTTTGTGTGAAGCCTAATGGTACTGCTCATTTATTCTCTCAACCACTTATCAACCTACCTAATATTGGATAGTCCATACAGGTCACCCCTGTTACAAATCTGTGTGCATGTTTTACATGTTTCTGGGATTTTTTTTATTTTTTTTTTGGCTGTTGCTCTCATAGTTGGGACTGGAGCGTAATTCATCACAGTTCAAAAGCTTTCTTTCACATCATTTGAATTTATTTTTTTGTTGAATCAATTCAGGTAAGATGGCACACTCCGTCGGAAATGTCATTGTTTGTTTTCACACAAATTTTAAACTAAAGAAGAATGAAAGGACTTGATTGGACAACTTACTCGAACGGTCTCCTCATCACATAGGTAAGCTCCAGCCACCATTGTATCCAATACGTGACTCTCTACTGAATCTGATGGGCACAATACAGCACTTATGCCACCCTGTGCATAATTGGTGTTGCTCTCATGGGGCTCGGCCTTAGTTATCACTGCAACAGTTCCATGTTTTGCAACCTCGAGAGCATACCTAAGGCCTGCTACTCCACTGCCAATAACAGCAAAATCAATATACTTCGTAGAACCATCTCTCGAGCACGATATGATTGCTGTTCTGTGGTGCCTATGTTGACTCTCATTAGCCAGAGATTGGAAATGGTTACTTGTATGAATCCGCGAGATATTGGGAACCCCGTGAGACCTAAGAAATGAAACATGATCGGATGTAAGTTTTAAATAGAAAATCCACAATCTGTAGTTGTGATATAGTGTACACAAGTGCTAGCAAGTAGTGTGAATTGTTGAACCGCCTCATCTAAAAGTACAAGTAGTTTAGAGAGGGTACACATTTACTTTTTTATATTTATAGCCTTTTCTCCCACGTGCTTTCACTGATAATTTTTTTATCAAAGTGCTTACACGTGCATAAATTTTCAAAAGAATAACCTCATCTAAAAGCTAAGTTGTTAGTGCAAGGATATGTTTTCTTATTTAAATACAGACCCCAACATGAATTGCTGCCTGAAAAGTAATTCTTAAATCTTGCAGCAAGAGATCATAGAAAGGAAAACAAATTGTCAAGAGCTGATCAATCTTTGCAAACAGAGAAACTGAACATGGAATGGTATATCTTGATTTCTTTTCGGAAAATAAACAATAGAGGGAGATTATGCAAAACAAATTAATAAGCTGAACACTGAGAAGTATTAGAAAAAAATCTTCTAGATTAGCAAATTTCCCTTCAAAAACTGGCGACCATAAGTTGTTTCATAGGTATAACCAACAAACCCGAAGTAATGTTATTAGAGAACCAATCTTTTTGTTGTTCCTCTTTAGCTCAATCAAAAAAAATTGTAAAACAGAGGCCTTTGTAACAATACCAAGAAAGATCTTTTTGGATGCATTTTGGGATGCCAATACCGGAAACAAAATAGGCTCCTCTGCAGCCCTGTCCTCTGTATACACTTTCTCTAAGATGCAGAAGGCCATTTCCCGATGCTATGCTGGTGGCCATTGCTTCTGATAAACAAAAGTGTAATACCATAATTAATAAGAGGCAATTGACTAAGTAAACGTTCTCATGAATAACTATCTAAGTTATGCACCCTGTGCACGAAACAAAATTGAAAAAATTATATAGGAGTGTAAACTGTCAAAAATCACACTAACATCAAGAATTCCCAGATTACAGATATTGAAATATAGAATTTTGCTTTCTGTTTATCTTTATAAATCTATGAGGACCAGATCTTAATGTAAATGAGAAGAATGCAAATGAAGGAAAAATGAAATGCTAAAACAACAGAAAAATGGTTAAAATTGAAATAGTGAAAGATTAAGAACTATCCATGGCACGTGATTCTAAGCAAAAAAAAAAAAAAAATTCTCAACAACTCATTATCAATACGTAATCATAACACACGCATTTGTAAAAATAAACCTTAAAATTTCAAGCCTAAAAAACACCTGGATTTGCAACGGACCTTAATAGGGCTCGGAAGCTGCTATTGATAGAGATTAAAACGAGGATATTGGTGAATTGTATATGGGTTTTTCTTAAGGCTCCAAAGATCTAAAAAAAAAAAAAACAGAGAGATTCGAAGAATATGTGTACGATTATTGAATGTTACGAGGATTGTGTATAAATGAAAAGAAATGTTGAAGTGGGTCGAAAAGAGAAAGTTCGCGCCATGCCATCTCCTTCCCTTTTTATTTATTTCCACCGCGGTTCATATTTTCCTTCTTCTCCTTCTCCTTTAATATTGATTTTTTCTCATATTTTTATTACATAAATAAATATTATTTAGAGCATACACAAATTAAAATAATTTTTTACAAAAAAAATCTTCTTCAATACAAGTTGATGGCACTCGACTCTGTTTGAGAGAGTGAGCCTGTAAAATATAAAATTTTATTTCACTACATTATTTCTATAAATTTGATATTAAAAGCGACACAACCCGTTCTACCTGGTTCAATTGGTAGAATTGAGAACCAAATCCAAAATCGGGTCAATCATATCCCGCTAAATAGATTGATCTAACCGTTAATCGTTGAACCGGCGCCAATTTTACCATTTTGACCAATTTTAGTTAAAAACTTTTAACTTCATTAATTGGCTTGTACATTACAATCAACATAAGGGAATCACGGATGACATACTTCTTTTATAAGTGTACTTCTCTCAAATGGCAGCACAAACTTTCGATGTGCGATAGTGAAATAACAAAACAATGATTAATTGCTCATCAAAACCATTTTTCAAATGTATGTCTAAATGACCAAAATTGTAATATTCATCTCCATCTTTTCATTTATTTAATTTATAAATTAAAATTGAAATGCATTTCATTATCAACATAATAATGTTAGATATAATTGCTCAAACTATTTCAATTTTAATAAAGCAAACTATTTTATCATATTGATTTTTAGTTTTTAAGGTATTGAGTATTTATTTATCTATTTATTGCATCTAATTCGATCTCAATTGAACCTTTTGATCTCGACCCTTTATCTTTTCTGGGTCGATGCTCTGGACGATTTTAAAAACATTGCTCACGACGCATAGAATGGTGCTTCGTACGTACAACTGAGACTAAACTCATGTTTGACATCTATTAAAATGAGTTTTTTTTAATGGAAAAAATGAGCTTTGGAATGGTAATTTTTTGAAAAATGTGTACTTAAAAAGTAAAAAATAGTTTTGAATCTATGACCAAAATATGTTATTATGTGAATACTGTTGAAAATGAATTTAAAAAAAAAAAAATTTGATTTAATGGATGTTAAATAGCACTATCCTATAAGTAATGTCATGAAGTGCCACATGGAGTTGCTTTTTTATCCACACTTGTTGAGGATAATTTTATTTTCTTTCACAACAATGATATTAACCTATTAGATGAAAGATTCAACGCAAGCCTTTTGATAAAAGCTCAAACTAGCCATTACATTTAAAATAGTTTTGAAACACATACTTCTTTATTTTCTTTCTTACTTCCACTTTATTTATTTTTGTGGCAATGAACAATTTCATAACTAGTAACATGGCTCTTTAGACCTTATAGGGTCAAAAAGATTGTAACGTGGACATATGAAGTGTTAGCGGGGTTAGAGCTCGTTTCTTTGACAGCGATTTAGGAAATAAATTCAAAATTTTTTACTTTAACAATCGCATTATTAAAAGGCTTATAAGTATCCACAAAATAAAAGACTCTTTAGAATAAAACGAACCAAACTATATGTTGATCTTTGAATCTGGTGAAACCTAATTATCAACATATTCCAACTCTTCTCTCGTTCATTTGTATGTTATATGTGTATTTGGACAGTCACGTTAACTGCACAGCTCGTAACTCTGACGGGTACAATAATGCAATTGCTAGAATTGACTGATGAAGGTTTTTATGGGGCATTTAGAAGCAAATTGACTGATTTCAGTTATGTTGGCCCATGACAAATTTATAGCCTTGCTTTGTAAAGTCTTCTCTGTATAAATAACTTGGAATCATAAATTGAGATAGGTGGAATAAGGGTCCCTACACTGCACCATCACCCGGTGCACATCTTGTGGTTGGTTTGTGCTTACATGCACCAATCACGAATTTTGTTAAAATAATAAAAGAATTAATTTATTTATTCATTTGCGTGTGATGATAGAAGAAAGAGGTAGAAAACAAGAAATTGGATTCGTAAAGGCCAAAATGGACTCTTCCTTTTCCATGCTAACCTCTTCTTTGTCACGCTCTTTCTTGTGGTGGAAATTTTGAAGGGTCCACGACAATATCCACCTAGAAACTAAAAAACAGACAATTGCAAAGAATTAGCTTGGTCCAGCCTTTTGCAAGGCAGCAAGTGATAGGAAGTGGAGGTAATGAAGAAAAACCACCAAGAATTAACTTGGTAAACCTTTTTCTCCTTCAATCAACCTTGGTTACATGAACAATAGATGTCAAGCACACTAACATTAATGCAAGCAAATTTCAACACATTTTGATTGAAGACCCGGACGGAGAAGGGTGTCCTTTATAGATGTGGGAGTTACTTTACGATGCAAAACAAAAATATTCAAGCACCAGTAATATGATCAATGATGATTGCAAACAAACAAGCAATCATAAACAACTTCACCAAAGTAAAAACAAAATTAACTCAAGCAGATAAAGATGGAATAAGCAAGAGAGAAATTCGAGTTTGTTTTCAAGTGTAAAGAGTTGCTTATTTATAGAGTTCTGGCCGAGATAGTTGTCGTTGGATAATAACCACGTGGTATCATCTTCCAGATCGAAGCCTTACATCACTTGGTCTGTTACGCATTTAATATATTGACAACACCCTAGGCTAGGCTAACAATTCTGACATTCATTATTATAAATGTTACATCAATCAATCCTAGAGATAGCCTGCAAATTCTCTAAAAGATAGCAAGTTCTTCAGCCTAAAAGGAGCTTCGAATGGGGCTAGTGCTTCTGCCTAAGGGAGCTTCGGATGGAGCGAGAGCTTCTACTAAAAGGAGCTTCGGAACAAAGGGCATCAACTTCTTCTTAACTTTTTTATTTTGACTAATTTGGTCTTCGTTGACTTTGTCAAATCTGACTTATGTCTCCACGTAGACTACTACGTGGTCCCCACTAAGAGCCTCTGTGACAAGGCGTAATAATAGTCCCTCAAGTCTATGCATGATTATTTATGTAATGCATGAACTTCTTTTATAAAATCAAAATTTTTATTCAGGTGGTTATTTTACAACACCACAATAGTCCCCTAAGTCTAAGTACAAATATTCATATTATAATTTGAATTTGAAAATATAACTATTATGAATTGCTCGAAGTACTCATCGAATGTTTTGTTCGAAGCTATGTACTTTGAAGTCTCTGATTGTTTGGAAAAAGTTGGGGAACACCAGTTGATGTCCTTTTATCTGAGGCTCTCTGCTCATAAGTGACTTGATATATCTGAAGTCTTGTCGAAGTTATTCATGTCGAGGCTGAGGTAGTGTACCCATGCTATTTACTGAGGCTGTAATGCATTACTTCTGAAGAGACATGTTTTTTGAAACTTTAGGAACACGATGCGTCCTTAATTATTGTGCCCAAATGATTTACTATCTTATACATTTTCAAGAAAAGACAGCTAAAGCGGTTCAATTTTTCATACACACAACCATCGACATATTTAATGAGCAATGGTGACTGTTGCGGTTGTGTTATATGGGAGACAGACGCAGTGGCGCTCATGATGCTGATACCCTGATCTGGAACATAGAATACGAAGCGACAAATGTGATGGATGGCTCAGACTGAATCTTAAATGAACGATTGGATGGTTAGGATCGTGATCCACGGCTGAGGTTGATGACCTCCGCCTACAAAAGGCAATGATTTTGGGTGAAAATCATTTTGCTTTTACGAATAAAACAATTAAATTCCCCAAAACTCCCTTGTTCTTCAACGTTATTGAGATTCCTCCGATCACTTTCATGAACTACGGCCACTTTTCTTCAGTGATTTTGTTGTTCAACTTCGTAAGTATTTTTCAACTTCTTTGATTTTTGAATTTCATGGCTTCTTCACTTTCTAACGAGGTGGACATAGACACTAGTACTGTGGCTTCTAAGATGGGGGTTACATTAACAAATACTACTGACTTCGTTCAACTTCGTACAACTTCGTAAGTATTTTTCAACTTCTTTGATTTTTGAATTTCATGGCTTCTTCACTTTCTAACGAGGTGGACATAGACATTAGTACTGTGGCTTCTAAGATGGGGGTTACAATAACAAATACTGCTGACTTCGTCCAAGTCATTATGGATGGTCAGAGTGTTTTGCCCACAAGAGAGGGTTAGGTAGATTATGATGCAGGTTGGGGGCAACCAAAATTCTTTCAAACGTAACCGCAACTGACTTTATCGACATTAGGGAGAAATATTGCATTCCCTATAATATCAAACTCCTAGCCCCCTTTCCCGACGAGCGAGCTTGATTTCCTAGGCATGGGTGTGTCATTGCTAGTGAGTTCCCTCTGAAGGGAGGACTTTGTCTATCCCTTCATTATTTTTTTAAAGGCGTACTTAAGTCGTATAGGTTGGCACCCACCCAACTCATCCCCAATGCATGTGCCCAATTAGTAGAGACTTATTTTTCGTGGAAGAAAACCTCACTTGGAAAGGATACGCCCCTCCAAGTCTTCCAATCCATCTTTCAACCTAGAGTCCTAGGTAAAGGGGATTCCAAGGATCGGTACTTCTTATGTCAATGGGAAGCTCACTCCCCATTCATCATAGGACTTCTCTCTTCCATCAAAGGTTTGAAAGAAAGTTGGTTCTAGGTAAGGGGGCAATGGTAGATGTTTGAGGGTGACAAGGTCCCTTATGTAACAGTGCCAACCAGTTATTCCGAAACTAGTGAGTGTTTGTTTTTATAGACTTACGTTTCCTAACTATGAATAAGCTCTGACATTTTCTCATTGTTGTAGGATCGGTTGATCACTTCGAATTAACCAAAGAGAGTTGGGTGTTACAGAGGACATCTACCTTCGTCTTCTCTCTTCGTGTGAGTTTGACCATTTAATCAACTCGAAGCGGTTTTTTTAGAAGTTATGCTTAACAGCTCTGAGAGATAACCTCTTAGTGTGAAATTTCTTTTATATGTTAGTTGGTAATTTGTACCGACCCTTTTTTTTGCAGAAAATTTCTAGAAGATGAGGCATCTCACCCCTAATATGGCATCCATCCTTGTTGCTACCTCCACTGCTGGGAGAAAGATGTTCAAGCCCTCATCTGTAGCAGCGAAACAGGTGAGGAACCAGTAGAGAATATCAACAAGGAGGCTATTGGTCGTGAAGGAGAAAGGCGACCTCCTGCCAACAATAAGGGGAAAAATAAATGGACGAGGTCCCCAAGAAGAAGTATACAGTTTCCTTTATCGGAGAAGGGGGCATGATGATCAGCCCCCCACCTCGATTCGAAGTCCTAGCAGGGAAAAATTTGATGGCGGCCTCTATTGCGACGGTCAGGAGGCAGAAGAGGCCAAATGTTGTGGAGTCTTTAAGGAAAGAACCGTCAAAGAGGGGGAGGACCTCGAACAACTCAACAACTGCCTCCGATATAACTCCTCACACCAAGCTCTCCATGTTTAAGATGAGCAATGAACTGGCCCCAGAGGCTCTATCCATGCTTCTTCCAGAAATTTAGATTGCAACTACTACATTTTTCAAACAGTAGACGGAGAGGTGGCAGACTTTTGTGGAGACCAATGACTTGATGGACATGTTTGCCACCGTGGTGAGTCAGGTAGGGAGAGCATTTAGGGTCGCCATAAAAGCTGAAGTCATATTTAAAAACCTTCAGAAAAATAATAAGGAGTTATCAAATAAGGCATCCTAGGCGGAGGAAGAGGCCAAGAAAAGCCAAATCTAAAGCTGAGGTTGCTGAAAGTAGCAGGCTAGGGAGGCCACGAAGCTCGCTTCCGCTTTAGCAGAAATTGAAAATTTGAAGAAAGAAGTCTACTTATCTCAAAGTGAGGTAGCTTTTCCTACCAAGCGAGTTGATACATTTGACACCCATCGGAAAATAGTTGTCGAGGCCTTGAAAAGATCCAATAAAGAGAATGTTGTCTTAAAGCAGTAGTGGGAGTAGAGGCGGTGAGTGGGGAAGCCCAGTCTGCTAGTGATGATTTTGTGAAGCAATACATTATCGATTTTCCATTTAACAGAGGAGTATCAATGTTTTGCAAAATATTGGCAGAGGTATGCATACACCGAAGTTGTGAAATGGATTCAGGTGCACTCCTGCTTTCAACGCATCAGGGTTGAGGTCGGAGTTTTTAGAAAAAGTGGAGCTTCAGACTCTAGTGGATGACAACCACGTAATTGAATTAGAAAATGATGAAACTGGGGATAACAATGCGACTTCTGAAGCAGTTGGCCCCAAAGCCATTGTCCTTTTTTTTTTTTTTTTTGCACCAATCCCCATCTTGCTTAGCTTAGGTTTATGCAATTTCTTTTTTATTTCTCCATCGTAAATGGCTTTGGCCCCCAATGTAATAAGCTTCAATGAATGAATGAATTTTTTTTTTTATACCTTGTGTAAATTTTCTGAATGTTTATTGAATTTTGCATATATTACAGTTTTTTGACGTGCTTCAGCATTTATTAAAGCTCGTTCTATTAAAAAATTATATATTTTTTGTCTTGTCTACTTTATCTTTTCTTAGCATGGGGTTGATTGGTTCATCCATGTCAAGGCTTCATCCATGAATTTTGTCATTTGAGGCATGTGTTATCCAC
This sequence comes from Fraxinus anomala, assembly GCA_903798345.1. Lineage (NCBI taxonomy): Eukaryota > Viridiplantae > Streptophyta > Magnoliopsida > Lamiales > Oleaceae > Fraxinus > Fraxinus anomala. The sequence continues at coordinate 3,972 of CAIGRN010093134.1, read as the reverse complement.
TTCAGCGAGTAAGGAGGTGGTCCCTTTTAGGATCCAAGTCTTTGTCGAAATGTCCACGCTTCATTGCCTGACGGATGGCTCATCAGGCAGAGGCTTCTCCTAGGACCTCTATCACTGTAAAATACTTTTATTTTCTTTCAAAAATTTTAACAAGGCTAAATTTATTGAATTAAATAAATCGTACACAAGCTGAGCATTTACACTTCTACTAATAGTACCTTATTAGGTGTTCTGCATTCAAATGATGAGGTTGTACCTTACCACCCAAACTTTCAATCCTACAGGTTCCAGGTCGAACCTCTTCTCTATGCGATAGGGACCCTCCAGTTGTGGCCAAGAGTCCCCATTCCGGCTCTTTAGATGATGGGAATAATCTTCGCAATATAAGGTTGTTCACACAAAAGAACTTCTTCTTGACCTTAGAATTATAGTACATGGTCATCTTTCGTTGGCAGGTAGCTAATTTCACTTGGGATTCATTCCTCCTTTCATCAAGGAAGTCAAAGTTCACACCTCATCAACTCGTCATTGGATATTTCATTGAACTATAAGTGACGAGGATATGGTAGACCTACTTTATCAGGCTCATAGCCTCTACTCCATAAGTCATAGAGAAATGAGTTTATACTTTAGCCATCCTACTAATAGTTTGAATAGCCTATAGGACCTGAGGTAACTCAGTGGCCAAGCCCCTTTAGAAACATCCAATTTTATTTTTGATGGTGTATTTGATGGTTTTATTGACAGCTTCCAACTGCATATTTGCCCAAGGATGGTGGGGGTGGATAAATGCTTCTTGATCCTAATTCCTCACATAAGTCCCTGACCTTCTTGTTATCGAAATGTCGCTCATTGTCAATTACAGTTGAGTGAGGTTTTCCATAAGTACCTTGAAGTGTTAGCTTTTATAATTTTGGCTAGGGATTCAGCTTCCACCCACTTAGTAAAGTAGTCAATGACGATGATTGTGAAACTAGCACTGACCTTTCCTTTAGGTCTTTTTCCATGCGTTTTTCGTGGTTGAATGTGCGATTTTCCCACAGAATGCGCCAATCTGTTAACTCTGTTTTCCGTACCGATTACATAAACAACAGGTGTTACCCTATTTGAGTCCACGCAAGCAAATTCCAACACATTTTGACTGGAAATTCGAATAAAAAAGGATAAAGTTTATGGACATCGAAGATGCTTTACGTCGCGAGACAAAAATGTTCAAACACTGGCAATATGATCAAAGATGATTGTAAACAAACAAACAATCATAAAAAAAACTCCACCAAAGTAAAAAAAAACTTAACTCAAGCAGATAAATATGGAATGAGCAAGAGATAAAGTCGAGTGTTGGACTTCAACCCAGCCTCAACCAAATAGGAAAATAGCACAACACCACCCCCGTAATGAATCACCAAGGATAGCTTAATGGAAGCATCATATCATCTTCCGTCCCATTTGCAGTCACCCTAAGGTATTATTTGAAATCACATTAAATTTGGCAACAAGTTCCATCTCCTATTGTTTTTTTCTCAAAAGAGGCAAAGATCAACAAGTGATATTGTTCCCCTCTTCTCAACATAAAGTCTTGGAAGAAAAGTCAAATAATTTAGTTCTTGTTTGATCCTCATTATTTTTAAAATACATTTTTTTTTCAACCACATATTTTTTAATAAAATAATATTACATGTAAACTCAAAACTTTTCATTATTTTTTACCCACACATTTTTCATCAATTTACTATTTCAAAATGTATTCTTAACCAAAAATTTGGCTCAAACAAGCTCCCTTAGAAAAGATGAAATGTACCCATGATCTCCGCCTTGCCTATAACACCCCCACATAATGTCTATATGAAAAAAATTAATTGATCAGCCAAAACTATGCCCATTTATTTCTTTTAAAAGAAATTTGACTTGGGCATCGAAATAACTTGTTGCATCACCTCAGATTACAATGACTAGGCTTTCTAATAACGTGTTTGTCCAAATGTGCAAATAACATACATTTGAAAGGAGATGTAGCTAAATCTATTGATGATGAAGTCATCTAAATGTGCAAACAACATACATTTGAAATGAGAGGTAGCTAACATCGGTTGACAACGAAGGCTATGCAAGATTGTACATGTGTTTCGCGGAGCCTGAGGCGAATTTCAGAATTTGGACCCCTAAATCGTAGCAAGTAATCAAATTTTTTTTCATATATAAGAGTTTTATGAAACTAAATTTGCTAACTTAAAATCAACAATAAAATAAAAAATGAAATATTCAATATATATATATATATTACAATCAAATAACAATGCGAAAATATTTTAAACGATCACTTAAATACAACTTGTCGTGTGGTCTTAAAGACAAAAATATTAATCAATTTTGAATAGTCGATTTGTTCAACCATTTCTTTTTCAATAGATAACATAGTCAATTCATTTAATTTTTGTCGTGACAAAGTTGATCAGAGATAAATCTTAATTAATTTCAAGTTCAAGAAACTTCTTTCTACTGATGCAATTGTAATCGATATGGTATTTGGCTTACTTGTTTGATCTTTAGCTGTTTCCCTTAAATATTCAAATTCCATAAGTACAAAATCAAACCAATATTTTTGTTTTTATTTTACAATATGGTTATAAGATATTTATGAAGACAGATTTGTAGGGAAAAAAATCATGATTATCAATGCTTCTAACTCAGTTATAGTGGGAGAAGATTTCCTTTCAAATGACATGTATATGGTAAATACACTTCGCACTCATAATGAATTCAATTTCACATAAAATAGGAAATAAACTTCTAATATGCAAAAATGGTTAAATTTTACACATTTTTTCACTTTACACAATGCTCACAACCTTTAAAGGAAAAAAAATAGGTATTGCAACAATAATAACGATATATTATTTAAGGTCACCAATATTTTCATAATGTAACAGTAAAATGGAAAAAAAATTAAACCACGTCATATTTAGCCATACATTGCACCCAATTATCCCATAGAAGACACAAATTCACATTAATTAATAACAGATTATAGATCGAGAAAAAAACTCAATTGCACACACAAATTAATGTTCCGATCAACAAGATATCGAAAAAATATAATTGAATTTAGAGATAAAAATATACAGTAATCAATTAAATATATTAATCTATCAGTCAATGCAATTAAAAAAATTAGGGTTAATAAATGATCAGATCAACAAAGATGTGTATAATGATGCATAAATATATATCGAGGGGTATTACCCAGTGGAATGAATATTTCAAATTCGGACACTAATTTTATGATTTACGATGTCACTGTTGAAAAAGTCCCATTGTTTGGAACAACCTAATAAGGGTGAACGAATATAAACGACAATGAGTTTCTAAAATAAAGGGAGAAAAAAAAAAATTTGGGCCCCCTAAAGAACTGGGCCTGAGGCGATAGCCTCTTGGACCTCACCTCGGATCCAACTATGAAGATTATTAGTTATTATAGATAGGGAACAATACATAAATCAGGTTTTTAGTAAACACTATTTCAAAATTAAGGATAAAAGTTTTAAATTTCAAAAATTAGGTTTTCATTAAAATTNAATTAAGGATATAAGTCTTAAATTTCAAAAATAAGGTTTTCATTAAAGTTTATTTATTATTTAGTTAATTAATTATATATTTTATTAATAAATATATAAATGTTACATATATATGAAATTTGGTCACAAATTAAAAATTTTATAGGTCAGAGTTAGTTCATTGGTCACAAATTAAAATTTTAAAAGTCACAACTTGTTCATCGATCACAAATCGCGAAATTTTTAAGTCACACAACTTATTTTATGGTCACAAAATATCAAATTATAAGTCACAAATTACTTTTATTGGTCACAAATTAATAAATTTGTAGGTCACACAGTATTTATTGATCACAATTTATTCTTTATTGGTCACACACCAACCAATTTATTGGTCACAATCAACAAATCATCTGTG
>CAIGRN010093113.1:0-34292 GCA_903798345.1 Fraxinus anomala | reverse complement strand
TCAGTTGAAGAATGATAATGCGAATGTTTCCACAACGAACATACCGTCCAGAATACCTCCATCTCTGGAATCGCTGTCTGACTCCCTCTCCTGAACTCATAGGTATCTTGAAAAATACCCTTAAAATGCTGCCATACGTGATTGGAGATGCTACTGCCAGTGAAAATATGACTGATAGTCTCAATCTTGGAACAACACTGGCAGCGAGAAGACAACTAGCATCCAATCCTTCCCTGAATAACCACATCTACTGGAATGAGGCCCTGCCATAGTCTCTAGCAGAAATATGAGACATTGACAGGCAAAATGGATCTCTATAGTAACCTGTACGAATCCTAATACTGGCATCCCGAACGTATGAGCTGCCATGCTGACTTGGTAACGAAGCTACCATCAAATGTATTCCGCCAAAATATTCGATCCGGGGCATCAAGACATAAAGGTATAGCCCCTATCTGCTCTGCCATAAGAAAAGGGAGAACGTATAATAAACGTCCAATATCCCACCCAGTATCATCATAGAAATCCTGTGCCCTCGCAGATGTGTGCCTCTGTTCGAGCACCAACTAATTTCAACCTCTTCCAGATAGGAGAAGCTGAGTAGAGAACTGCTGTGAATAAAGGATGTGTCCCCATACAATACTTGCCCCATAAGAACTAGGCCCAAAGAGATCTCTGAGAACACAACAACCACCAGAGTTTCATAGAGAAGGTGTCCACCACATCCTGTAATCTCCGAAATCCTAGACCACCCTCGTCGTTTGGAATGCAAATCTCTTTCCAGCTCTGCCAATGTAAATGTCATTCATGTTCTTTGGAATCCCACAAGAATCGCGCAAAGATGCTTTTAAGTTTCTTCATAATAGCCTTAGGGGGCTGCATGATCTGAAGAATGTGTAATGGCATAGAGGAGAGCACTGACCTCAACAAAGTAATACGGCCCCCATATGATAAAAGTTGTGAAACCCAACCTGAAATCATGTTTCTAACCTTCTGGATGATGTCATCATAAATGAAACTCCTTTTGATCCCATTAAAACATGGAACTCCCACATAAGTGAAAGGCTATTGCTGGTGTCGAAAACTAGTCAAAATTTCCAATAGTCTGATCTGACTAGTAGATGCCCGTTTGGATAGTATGAGTTTGCTCTTGTCACTATTCACCAACTGACCAGAAACCCCCTCATAATACTCCAAACAACTCAGAATCCTTATGTTAGACTGTTTCTGACCGTTAGCAAATATGATTATATCATCAGCAAATGAAAGGTGTGAGACAATAGTACTACCTCCATGTCGATAACACATACTAGGATACTCCTGGAACCTCTGAGCGAGCAGGCGTGAAAAGTAATCTACAGCTATAACGAACAAGGATGGCGAGATAGGATTTCCCTGTCTAAGCCCTCGTGAGGAGGGAAAAAACCACATGGGCGGCCATTAGAAGTACAGAAAAATGACATTTCGAGATGCATCGCCTGATCCTATCGATCCAGATCTGATCAAATCCAAAGGCCTCTAATATAGAACAAATGAATCCCCAATCCATACAATCATATGATTTAGCCATGTCTAGTTTCAGCATAGTGTTACCCCATCACACTCTATCATCTAAAGGATGGAAAAGCTCTTGAGCCAATTTTTTTTCTTTTTTTGGTTTTTACCGACGACGGGAACCAATTAAAAATAAATAAATAAATAAATTTCATACCTTTGTTTAACACACTTGTGTCTAAACCTTATAATTCGTTCATATAAATAAGTGGGTATCAGACCTCACTTAGACCTAACTTACCATAAAACATAAAAAGTCTGTTTAAAATTAAAATAAGTAAATTATCGAATAACGGTCACGTTAAAAAGAAATAACAAATAAATTAAATAATAAATTAAACCGAAAATCAAGATTTATTAATTAATTTATTAATAAATAAATTTTGAGGGGACATCTGTAGACATAAAAAAAATAATATAATAATTAATGGGTTGGGTCAATTTAAATAACTAGCCCAATTAACTTTATTGAATTAAAACTTATTAAGGCCAATAAAATTAAAAAGGCTCATCCCACTATTTCAAAATCCACAATTATTCAATTATAATCAATTTAATTGCATGGTTACCAAAATTGGTCACAAATTTCCCCTATAAATATGACCAAAGGTCCATTACAAAGAGAAAGAAAAAAAAAAAAAAATAATTAAATCAAAATCAAGTCCAAATTTCGAAGTGCAAATCTAAGCTCCAAAATTCAAATGTCGAACAAGTTAAGTTCTCGACAAATCAAATTCTCAACAAATCTCGAAATCTAGAATTTAAGCCACGTGGTTTTTCGTCTTCAAACGTTTAGATCATTAATTAGAGGATTTTGAAATTTTACAATTACAAGAAGATTCATATTTACTTGTATTTCTTAAAATATAATTTGTAACGATTTCTGTATTTTCCATCTTGATAAAAGGACATCGTCAAGGTCAAACTAAAAGGACGAAAATGGTTCTAAAATTTAAGAAAATGCCGTGAAAATTAGGGTTTTACGATTTTCACAAGAAAAAATGTGGATTCTTGATGCAAGATATTCATCTTTTTTTGATCGTTCATTTAAACTCGGATACTCCAAATCTTTCTTGTATTTTTCTTCTCCTATGACGTGTAACTAAATGATTAATTGGAATGAACAATTGTAACCTAGTTTTGAAACTTGATTTTAATTATTATATTCATTGATATTCATTTATTATTTTACTTCTGTTGCTCATCACTTCGAATTATTTGATCAATAATTCTTTGTTTTGTGAACGGTAACGAGCCAAAAGGTGACTTATTTGTTTAGAAAACATAATAAATATTTGTTGACATATGGTTAACTTCATTCTTAATGTTTTGATCATAACAAAAAAGTTAATTTTATTTCTATCAATTGAATTGAAGTTTTCAAAGCTATTGTTGCAAAGTTAACTGATTGAGGACAAAAATGTCACTATCAAAAGACCCGCATTAAAGACAAATCACTCGAAACAAAGAACTTCTATTAAAGATATTAGGTTAAAATGTTTGTATTTATGTGTAAAGGTAAAACACTTCAATCTTCAACAATGAATTATTAAAAGCTCAACGAGTAGATTTTTATCCACGAAAAATTATTTCACAAAAACACTTGCATAAAAATTATTCTTTAAACGGTAAGTGTTTCAATTTGATTTTTAAACTTATTACAGTATTATTTGCCTTGAAAAATAAAGTGAAAAACACCCTTCAAAAACGTAAATTTTTTAAAACATTCAAGAAGGAAAAATTGGGGAAATTCTGTCAATGCGAACGTCCAGTTCGTCCAACTGTTACTTTTTTAACATTTCTGAATTTCGTCGCACAACGGCTACCTTGGCTGTCCGTTCAGAATGTGGACGTCTGGATTGCTTGTCTAGTTATATCCGTTCAAAATGTGGATGTCTGGATTGCTTGTCTAGTTACTCAGAATTGTTGGCATTTTGAACCTATAAATACCATTTCACTTTGTATTCATTCTAATACTTTTAAGAGCATTTGAGTGAGATATTTTTGAGCAAAATTATATTGATCTTACATTTTATTTATCTTTATCAAATTGTTTAATTCAAATTTTTTTTATTGAATCAACTTTTGAAAAACATCTTTCTCATCAAAGTTTTTCTCGTCTAACACTTGAGCTTCATTCATTGCTATTCATTAAAATGTTAGCCTATTTCTCTCTTTGTACTTAATTTGTTTATATCATTTGTTAAGAGAGATGTTTGAAATTGTAAAATCATCCTCTTTAAATTTGTGGATCATAGTGAGGTCTCGGAAAACTTAATATTGTATAAGGACCAGAGCTCTTTATTTGTAACTCACCGAATTCATTGTAAGGATTTGGATTATACCATAAGTCAATCAGATTTATTGAAATTGCCTTACTCGTGATGGAGAGTTCGGTAATGAAGGACTCGGATCATTGGTTGGGATCGAACCTCCACAATTACATTGTTTTCACTCTCTCTTCTCTTTTACTTATTGCTCTTTTATGTTGACATGTGGTTGATTATAACCTTAATGTTTTGATTATAACAAACAAGTGAGTGATGATAGTTCAATGTTAAAATCAATCAAATATAGGCAAAATCAACATATTATAAATCGGACTCGAAATGAAGAACAAAGTGAAAGTTAAGGATTCAAGTCAAATCATTCGAGACGATAGCGATTTGCATGCGACGATCGAATTAGAACTTAAAGATTCGCAAAATAAGCAAATCAAGATACAAGTCAAAAGAACAACAAAATCAAGACGATTAAACATGGTATAATCATATATAAAGGTAAAAATTTTAATACTTGGTAATGAATCGAGACGAGCTCAAGTTTTGATTTTACGATCGAAAAATCATGATACAAAAATGTTTGCATAAAGATTATTTTTCAAAAGGTAAAAATCTCAAAACTCATAATTGAAAAATGTCACTTACCTTGAAAAATATTTTCAAAATGTCCATCGAGCACTTACATTTGAAACACTCACAATGTCGGTAAAACGAGTAATCATATTAACAATGGATTCATCTTATTTCATGAAGAAANACCGTTAATATATTTGCGATCAAAACCCTTTAAACCATTCACAATGTCGGTAAAACAAGTAATCATATTAACAATGGATTCATCTTATTTCATGAAAAAAAATTCAATTTTTTTAACTAAGATATTTATTTTAGTTTCCTTAACTTTACTTGTTCCAACATGAGTGACTTCGATAGCATGCCAAATATCATAGGTCGAATCACACGTGCTAATTCTAATAAATTAAAGCAAGGACATTTCGGAGTAAAATTGTCGTACCGGTCGTCCGATATAGTAATTTTGCTCGAACGGTCAAAAATATGAATGTTCTCAATTCTGACACAAAAAATCACTGAACCGTTCGGTATGTACCTGACGTCTGGTACGGTGCGTCCGATTGGATAGAGTTTTTGACTGTTTTGCTCCTATAAATACCAACTCACTTTAAATTTCAATTTCAACAATTTTAAGAGCAATAAGTGAGCATTTATTGAAATAAATCATTGGTCTTTATTATTTATTCATCTTTATAAATTGATTTATCTTTGAAAATCATTTGATTATTCTAAACTTAGAAAATCAATTTTATCAAAGTTTTTCAAATCCAACACTTGAGCTATATTCTTTGCCATCTATTAAAGTGTTTGCCTTCTTCTCTTCTTGTTCTCAACTTTGAATCTATTATTCATTAAGAAGAGAAGATTTCACTTGTAAACTCATTTTGAATTGTAGGTCATATTGAGGTCCCGTAAAGTCAATAGTGTGGATTATATTGAGGTCCCGTAAAGCTCAATAGTGTGGGTCATATTGAGGTCCCGTAAAGCTCAATAATGTGGGTCGTGTTGAGATCTCGTAAAGCTCAATAATGTATAAGGATCAGTGCTCCTTATTTGTAAGTCACCGGAAGCATTGTAAGATGTTGGATTGTACCATAAGTCAATCACGATAGTGGAAAATGCATTGCTCATGACGGAGAGTTTGGTAAGAGGGAACGTAGGTCAAGTTTGGGATCAAACCTCCATAAATATATCGTTTTTATATCGTTTGCATCATCTCTCTATTTTACTTATCGTTTTTATATTCGTGCTTACTATTTGAATTAATCTATTTAGTCTTTACTTACTTGAATTTAGTTTTTACTTGTGCAATTTGTTTGATTGACTTATTCATTCTTAACTTGCTTAAATTTGAATCAATTTTTTGAAAAAATTTTGGAAACCACTTCACCCTCTCTTGATTAGTTATTCTTGGGCTATCAAGAGGTATCAGAGGAATGTGCTCACTTTTAAAATTAAAGATTTCACAGTTTTGAGTAATGACTAACCACAATCTTCAAAATCTTGATGGACATTCTACAAATGGTCTTCCCTTCTTTGATGACACCCATTATAATTATTGGAAAGTTAGGAAGATAATTTACATTCAATCAGTAAATTATAATATTTTGGAAGTTATCGAGTATGGTTCTTATGTGCCTACAACGATTATTAAAGTTGATGGCAAACCCAATCAAACCATTCCAAAAACTAGAGAAGAGTATGACAAAGATGATAAAAGAAAATTATCTCTAAATGCTAGAGCAAAAAATCTAATATATTGTGCTTTAAATAAAAATGAATTTAATAGTATTAGAACGTGCAATTCCACATGTGATATTTGGCAAGTATTAGAAGTTACTCATGTTGGCACTAGTAAAGTAATGGAACCCAAGATTAATCTTTTGGTTAAAGAATTTGAAAACTTTTTCATGAAACAAGACGAACCTATTGTTGACATGATTACTCGTTTCATTGATGTTGTTAATGGCCTTAAAGGTTTTGATCGTAAATTTACTAATTGAGAGATTGTAAGTAAAATGTTTAGGTCACTATCGGAAGATTGGAGCTCATTAAGGATGTTGATAGATAATATCAAAGATATCAACTCATATCCATTGAAAGAACTTTGTGGAACCTTGATAAGTTATGAGCTCAACAACACCGAAACAAAAGAGAAAACGAGGAAAAGTAAAGAAAAATCAAATGAGTCTCCTAAGCGTCAAATTGCTTTAAAATCGATATTTGAAGAAGGAAGTACAAATGAAAATATAAGTGATAGAGAGTTTGATGATCTAGTTATTCTTGTCAAAAAATTGAGAGATTTTCAAAATAATCGGAGATTCCAAAAGAAAGAGGAAAATGGTGAAGAAAGAAGCAAGAAAATCATTTGTTATGATTGTGATAAGTCCGGTCACAAGAAAATCGAGTGCCTAAACAAGAAAATGAGTATCAAGAAAGAGGTACTCCAAGTAACATGGGATGAAAGCGATAATGATGATCGCGATGAAAATGATAATCAAGAAGAATTCCCCAAAATGTGCTTCATGGCAATTGAAAATGATGTAAATCCTATTGAAAAATATTCATATGATGATTTATCTATCTCCTATGATGAAATTCTTGAGGAATTTGAAAAACTCTCCTTAAATCACTCAATTCTTAAAAAGAAACACTACTTGTTGAAAAATGAAATGAAAATTTTTTAGAAACACAAAATGATCTGAAAAAGAAAAATGTTGATTATAATTCATTGATTAAAGAAAATTATTCTTTAAAAGAAAAAATTGAAGATTTAACTAAGATTATTTACAAATTCACTCAAGGTAAGAAGAATTTTGATTTAATGCTTGGTGATCAGAAGTGTGTTCTTGACAAATGAGGAATTGGATATAAGCCATTATTGAAACAAAAATCTTTCAAAATTTTATTTGTCAAAGCATCAAACTCCTCTCTTTCAAACACTACATCTAGCTTTTGCAATAAAAATAGACATATTGTTTTTAATTGTCTAACCAAAAAGAGGCTACACTTTGAATGTAAGAACAAATGAATTCAATAGTCCACTAAAACTAACTACTAATGACCTAAATTTGTATGGATACCAAAGATAAAAAAAAAAAATTATTTTTGTAGGTACCAAAGAAGATAAATAGCAAATGATTCTTGGATAGTTGATGCTCAAAGTACATGACCGGAGATAGAATGTTACTATCAAATTTCAAAAAGAAGGATTGAGGTCATGTCACATTTGGGGATAATGCAAAAAGAAAAATCATTAGAGTTGGAAATATTGGTAATCATTTTTCTCTTTCAATTGAAAATATTTTATTATTAGATAATCTCAAACATAATTTGCTTAACATTAGTCAATTATGTGATAAATGATATCATATTAAATTTTATTCTTCCAAATGCCTTATTAAGTATGCTACATTAGAAGGAGTGATATTTATAGGAAGCCGAAATAAAGATGTTTCTATCATAAATATCGAATTTGAAAGTGACGAAAATTGTTTATCAAGTTTAAAAGATGATACTTAGTAGTGGCATAGGAGATTGGATCATGTTAGTATGAATCTTCTCTAAAAGAATTTCAAAAATTGTTTTGTTGAAAGTTTGCAAAATTTAAAATTTGAGAAAGACAAAATTTGTGATATTTGTCAATTTGGAAAACAAGTGAAAAGTTCTTTTAAACCTAACTATTACCCTTCAACTATGAAATCGTTACAACTTCTCTACATGGACCTTTTTGGACTTTCTAGAATCTCTGGCTTGGGTGGTAAACATTATGCATTCGTCATTGTCAACGACTTTTCTTGAGTTACTTGGGTCCTATTTTCAAATCTAAAATATGAAGCTTTGAATGTATTTAAACATTTTTGTAAAAATGTTCAAAATGAAAATGGATACTCCATTACAACTGTTAGAAGTGATCATGGTACAGAATTTGATAATATCATTTTTGATCATTTTTGTAATGAAAATGGATATGAAAATGATTTCTCGACTTCTAGAATTCCTAAACAAAATAGTGTAATAGAAAGGAAGAATTGCACATTGCAAGAAATGGCTAGGACCATACTTAGCCCTTGTTTAAGCTCCATTATTTGAAAAAAAATTGATTTTGGAATTGTATTTTTTTGAAGAATGTGTGTTAATAAAGTAAGGAGAATTTTTGGGATTATGTATAATATTATTTTATTGAGAGAATGTGTGGTTGATAGAAGGAAAGAAAAAAAATGAGTTAAAGTTTAAGAGGGGCCAAACGGGGGTTTAATAAAAATAGCTTGCCGAAATACTTTTGGGTTGAAGCCGTCAACACTGCTTACTACATTGTTAATACAGGATTAGTTAACCGAAAGAAAACTAAAACTCCCTATGAACTTCGGGAAAATAGAATTCCAAATATCGGTTATTTTAAAGTATTTGGTAGGAAATGCTTTACTTCGAACACAAAAGAAATTTTCATTCAAAATCCGATATCAAAATTTTTCTATGATATTCATTGACTAACAAAGTTTATATAGTCTTTAACAAAAGAACAATAGTCATTGAAGAATTTATAACAAAGTTTATATAGTCTTTAACAAAAGAACAATAGTCATTGAAGAATTTATGTATGTTACTTTGATGAAACTAATTCTTGTGATCGTGAGAAATATATTACTAATGACGTAGGCCCTGAAAGTTCCTTTTGAACAAATGAATATTCAAGATCAAAACAAGGAAGATCCAAAAGATGAACACAAAGAAAAAGTAAGCATTAAAAAAAGTAAAATCGAACCTTCTAAAGTACCAAATGACCCTACTCTACTGAAAGAATGGAGGTTTGCTCCTTCTCACCAAAAAGAATGGAGATTTCCTCTTTCTCACCCAAAAGAATATTACTACTAGAGCTTTTACTGGAAATCATCTTAATAGTTGTGCTTTTGTTTTGCAAATTGAACCAAAAAATTTCGAAGAAGCTGAATTTGATGAATTTTGGATTCTGGCTATACAAGAGCTAAATCAATTTGAAAGAAATCATATTTAGGATTTAGTTGCTATACCAAATGATCAGACCGTCATTGGTACAAAATGAATTTTTAGAAATAAACGAGATGAAACAAGACAATTGTGTGTAAGGATGGATTAGTAGTCCAAGGTTACAACCAAGAAGAAGGCATCAATTTTGAAGAAACTTTTACACCGGTTACTAAATTAGAATCCATTCACATACTTCTTACATTTGCTTGCCATAAATGATTACTCTTTATCAAATGGATATTAAAAATACATTTCTGAATGGCAATATTCAAGTTGAAGTTTTTGTAGAGCAACACCCTAGTTTTAAAGATTACAAGTATCTGGATTATGTTTTTAAACTTGGAAAGTCTCTTTATGGTTTAAAACAAGCTCCTAGGCATTGTTATGAAAGATTGAGCAAATTTCTACTTTTGCATTTTAAATGGATTCATTCAAGAAGAATTTTTCGTCAAACAACCACCCGGTTTTGCAAATCATAAGTTTCCAAGCCATGTTTTTAAACTTAGAAAAGCTATTTACGGACTAAAACAAGCTCCTAGAGTTTGGTATGAAAGATTGAGTAAATTTTTACTTTCAAACGATTTTTCAATAGGGAAAGCGGATACTATCCTCTTTATTAAAATCAAAAAAAGAATGATATGATTATCGTTCAAATCTATGTTGCCGATGTTATTTTTGCTGCAACTATATTTCTCAATGTGAAGAATTTTCTAATATATGAGCAATGAATTCGAAATGAGCACGATGTGAGAAGTCAAATTCTTTCTTGGACTGCAAATTAGACAAACTAATGATGAGATATTCATTACTCAATATAAGTATTTTATTGGACATACTCAAGAGGTTTGAAATGGAAGACTTGAAGCCAATGAACACTCATACGAGCACATCCATAAAATTTGACAAACATGATGAATGTACTTTCGTTGACGTGACTAAATATCTAGGTAAACTGCAACTAGACCCGATATTATGTTTAGTTTGTGTTTATGTGCTAAATTTAAATCATAATTTTGTGCTACAAAAAAGAATTTTTAGATATCTTGATGCGAACCCATGTTACAATTGTAGCTACGGAACACACGAAAAATTAGATCAAACCAAAGAAAGCCAAGAATCAACGTTTGAGAGAAAACTCGATCCAATAAATTATTGAACCAAAGAATCAAGACAATAGCAACAATATCTTGATCTCGTAATCACAAAATTTATGAACCTTACTTGAATTATTGAACATCACAAGAGTTTATTTCTTGATAATTTCGGAATTAATTTGATGAAGAACGAGAAGAAAGCAACATGTCCCGCAATAATATCTCTCAAATTGTATGTTTTTACAATGAATGGAATAAGTCCTATTTATTTGAAACTCATAAAACCTAATTAAAAATGGAATTAAGCCTTAAATTATATATAAAAAAAAAATACCATACAAGAGTTTTAACTAAAATAGAATTTTAGGCAAAATTTGGAAAATACGCATGCAGAAATGCACTCTGCGGCCGCATAGGATTCCTTCCTGCAGTAGCAGAGACCAGTAAATGGCATACAACTTGGTTTCGGTATGGACACATGCGGCTACATGCTTGGACATACTATGCGGTTGCATAGGTCTTCAATTCAACTCCATTGTCCGTTGCTTGAACCAAATTGATCCTTCTTGTTTCTTCTTCCAAACCCAACATGAAATTTGTTTCTTTGCTTGTTTTGATAGATGTTTCTTCGACTGTAGCTTTAGCAAGCGATGTCATAGCTTCCTCGACCTTCTTTGCCCGTGATCTAGTCGTTGGTCCTTCCTCCACAATCATTGGATCATTGCTCTTGCTAGCTCTCGTACCATTGATCTCATCATTCCCTCCCTCTTCAGAAGGATTCATCCTTCAATCTCCAGATGCATCAAATAAGGAGAGATCAGAAATATTGAAAGTAGCAGAAATGTTATATTCATCTAGAAGATCCAACTTATAGGCATTGTCATTGATCTTTTCAAGCACTTGGAATGGTCTATAGTCTCTATTGCATCTTTGACTTCTTTTGAGCCGAAAAATGTTCATTTCTCATATGCACCCAAACCCAATCTCGTGTTCAAATGTAACACACTTTCATCCCTTATTTGCTTGAGAAGCATAATGTTCTTTTTTTTTTCTCAATCCTGCACCGTACTTTCTCATGGAGGGATCTTACCAACTCGGCCTTCTTTTTTCCATGTAAGCTACCTCTCTCATCAACAAGTAAATGAATTAAATCCAAATGTGTCAGTAGATTAAAACCATAAACAATTTCAAATAGAGTATAAGAAGTAGTAGAATGTGTGACCATGTTATATGCAAATTCTATAAATGATAAGCAATCCTCTCAACTTTTCAAGTTCTTATTGACTATAGTGTACAATAGTTGTATCATAGTTCTATTAACAACCTCATTTTGCCTATTCGTTTGTGGGTGACAAGTTGTAGAAAATAATAGCTTAGTTCCTAACTTACCCTACAAAACCTTCCAAAAATGCATTAACATCCCTATCATACAATACTCGTAAGGGTCCCATGTAAGCGCACTACTTCCTTAAATAATAAATCCACAATATTGGTGGAATCATCAGTTTTATGACATGGAATGAAATGCGCCATCTTACTAAATCTATCTAACACCACAAATATGAAATCTCTTCCTTTCTTAGTTCTAGGTAAACCCAACAAAGTCCATAGACACATCAACCCAAGGCTCACTAGGAATGGGTCATATACAAATCTTAAGGTAAAACCTTAGACTTAACCTTTTTACAAGTGACACATCTACTACAAACCCGATCAACATCAACCTTCATCTTAGGCCAATAGAAGTGTTCATTTAACATAGCCAAAGTCTTCTTAATTCTAAAGTGACCCACTAAACCTCCACTATGTGTTTTACGTACTAACAATTTTCTCATTGAACACCTAGGTACATATAACTTATTCTCCCAAAATAAATATCCATCATACCTAAAGATTCTATTTATTGCACCATTGTTACATGAATCGTATATATTAGAAGTATATGTCCTTAAAATATTCAAATCCTAGCAACTTGGCACCTAAGAAATTAGAAGTACATACCTCTTTAACAATGCATCCGCTACCACATTTTCCTGACCTTGTTTGTACCGAATAACATATGAAAATGTCTCGATGAACTCCATCCACCTTACATGCATCTTGTTTAGTTTACCTTGACCCTTTAAATATTTCAAGGACTCATGATCAGTGTGAATAACGAACTCTTTTGGCCATAGGTAGTCCTGCCATGTTTCTAAAGCTCGAATAAATGTATACAACTCCTTTTCATAGGTAGGATAGTTGAGAGCTGCACCCTTAGCTTTTCACTAAAGTAAGCTATTGGCCTTCACTCATGCATCAAGACAACTCCAGTACCTATTCTTGAGGCCTCACATTCAATCTCAAAAGTATTATTAAAGTTAGATAGTGATAAAACAGGTGTAGTACACAATCTATCCTTAATAGTATTAAAAGTAACTTCTTGTTCAATGCCCCCAATGAAATCCTACACTTTTCTTTACAATCTCCGTGAATGGTGTGGCAAGTATACTAAAATCTTTAACAAAATGCCTATAAAAGCTAGCTAAACCATGAAAACTTCTTACCTCTGTTATGCTTTTAAGTGTTGGCCACTCCATGATAGCTTTAATTTTCTCAACCACTTATACCCTTTGAACTAACAACATAACCAAGAAAAATAGCATTTTCCATGCAAAATGTACATTTTTTAAAGTTAGCATAAAGTTGTTCTTGTCTTAAGAACACAATCATACAACTTAAATATCCTCTATGCTCATTTAAATCCTTAATATATACCAAGTTATTATCGAAGTAAACTAATACGAATTTACCTATATATGCATGCAAGACATGGTTCATTAATCTCATAAACTTGCTAGGTACATTAGTAAGTCCAAATGGCATGACTAAGCACTCATATAAACCATTCTTAGTCTTAAGTTTTCCATTCATCCCCCTCCCTCATCCTAATTTGATGATATACACTTTTAAGATCTATTTTACTAAGCATGCGTGATCCACGTAATTCATCTAACATATCATCTAACCTAGGTATAGGGTGATAATATTTTACCGTTATGTTGTTGATCGTCTGACAGTTTACGGACATCCTCCATGTCCCATCTTTCTTTGACACAAGTAGCACTAGCACGGTACATGGACTCATAATTTTCCTTACATACACTTTGCTCATCAATTTTTCCACTTGCCTATGAAATTCTTTGGTCTCCTCATGATTACTTAGATAAGCAGGCCTATTTGGAATGACAGCTCCAAGTATAATGTCAATTTGATGCTCAATGCTTTGAAAGAGTGGTAGCCCACTGGGCATGCCCTCCAGAAATAAGTCTTCAAATTCTTGTAATAAAGAAGTAGCCAAATTAGGGAGGGGTTTTTAGATTCCTCAAAGTTGAGGAGTGATTCCTTTTAAATCAACAAGATTATATGTCGATTCTCAACTACTGCCATCTTCAACTCACTTTCTTTTGCAAAGAAATTCACTTTTGACTTTTCTCTCCTCTCATAAGACTTTCTCTTTACTCTCTTGTAGCTCTACTCTTTTTTCCTCACAATCAGCCACCTCAATTTTTTCTCTCATGTTTTCTTATTGTCAAAGATCAATACTCTCATTTTCTCTCAGTCTATTTTCTTCCTTACTTTTCAATTTAAGTTCATTTTCATAAACTTGTCCTAGTGTTAACGGTGCAAGAGTAATAAATTTCCCATCTTTAATAAAGCTTACCTATTTTTGTACTCATCATATATCACCTTTCCATCATATTGCCATGGTTCCTCAACAAAATATGCTCGACACTATAGGAATTACATCACACATTACTTCATCATGATATCTCCCAATTGAGAAACTCACCAACACTCGCCTATTTACCTTAACCTCTCCACATTCATTCAATCATTGCAATTTGTAAGACTTAGGATGTTTAAGCATAGTTAATTACAATTTCTCAACAAGTATAGTGCTAGCCATATTGGTACAACTACCTTCGTTAATAATCATACAATATACCTTATTGTTGACGTGACATCTCGTATGAAATGTGTTTTCCCTTTATTTCTCCAAGTCACCACTTCTCCATTGTTTCGCAAGATCATCGCCCTTTTGTTTGGACATTGAGAAGTAATGTGTCCCGATTCCAAGCACCTAAAGAATTAGATATCTCGATTCCTAGGGGGTTGGGAATCCGACTTGGGTATATCTTTACTAGCAACATCCTCTCTTCCCTTCAATAGCTCATTTTTTCCTTTTGAAGCAACCCCACCACCTTTATTGTTATCCCACTTCGGTTTCCAAGAGAGTTAGAACCTGAAGAGCCCGATGGGTATCTAGCTGTTCCATTCCCATTCAACTGCCTCTCCACTTTCATAACTATATGTAACATGTCCTCCAACTCCACATAATGTTGTAGTTCTACCACATTATCTATCTCCCTATTCAAATCGTTCAAAAATCGGGCCATGGTAACCTCCCGAACCTCCACAACATTCACTCTAATCATGTCAATCTTCATCTCCTTGTGATAATCCTCCATACTCCTAGATTCTTGATGAAGGCTTTGTCATTTTTGATAAAAATCCCTATAGTAATAATTAGGAACAAACCTCTTCCTCATGATAGCTTTCAATTCACCTTATGTTTCAATAGGCCTCTCGTGATTTCTCATCCTAGATATAGCTATTTGATCTCACATAATGATAACATAATTAGTAAAATCAACGATAGCAAGTTTTACATTTTTTTTCTCCGAATAGTTATGGCAACTAAATATAAGCTCTATCTTCTTCTCCCACTCAAAATATGCCTCTAGATCGCTTCTTTCTTTGAATGAAAGAATTGTCATTTTAATATTATCCATATTCTATCAACTCTATCTCCAACATAATCTCTAGCCTACCTATCATGCCTATGTCCTCTATTCATCCTCCATCATGATGAATTGACTATTATTTCCGCTTGAAGTAGATTCATTTCTGTCAGAAATCCTAAATCTAAAATAATATCTGCCTCAAGTGTATACACTCGTGTATCACTCAATTTGGCTTTTTTTCCTTTATTAATCTCACAACTCTGTCTTTTTCTACTCAATGCTTCCTTGTAAGTGTTTCAAAAAATTAATTCCATCTTAATAAAAAAATTCAACAATTGTGGAGTTCAAACAAAGAATTGATTAAGGAAAGTGACTCTAGAATGATTTAAGAATTAGGAATTTGAATTTTGAATTGAAATACCAATGATAGATTCAAGAAAGTGTTTCTTGAATTCAGATTGGACACTTTTTCTACTAAATGCGTGAGAATTAAACAAAGAGCCTAAAAATTGAAAATGAATTGATTTGGGCACTAATTTAGCTCACAAACAACTTTTGAATATTTTTTGGTATTTTAATTGGATTGAATGATTCAAAAGATGAAGAATACGAAGAACAAAGAAAAGACTCAAACAAAAATAAATAAGAAAGTAAATGATATAACCTTGATTTTTGAAGCCAAACACTGTACAAACTGATGTTAACCCACATAGCAATTGTAGCTACGAAATTCATGACAAATTAGATCAAATCTAAGAAAGCCAAGAATCAACGTTTGAAAGAAAATTCGACCTAATCAATTATTGAACCAAAGACCCAAGACTATTGCAACAATTTCTTGATCTCGTGATCACAAAATTTGAACCTTACTTGAATTGTTGAATATCATAAGAATTTATTTCTTGATAAGTTCGGAATTAATTTGATGCGAGAAGAAAGCAATATGTCTCGCAATAATATCTCTCAAATTGTCTATTTTTACAATGAATGGAATGAGTCCTATTTATAGAAACCTGTAAACCTAATTAAAAAGGGAATTAAGCCTCAAAAAATATAAAAAAAGATATCATACAAGAGTTTTAACTAAAATAGAAATGTAGGCGAAATTTAGAAAATATGCGTCTAGAAATGCACTATGCGACCGTATAGGCTTTCTTCATGCGGTCGCGTATACTAGTTAATGGCCTGCAGCTTGGTTTCAGTATGGAGACATGTGGCCGCATGCCTGGACACACTATGCGGTCGCATATGTCTTCAATTCAGCTCCATTGTCTGTTGCTTGAACCAAGTTGATCCATCTTATTTTTTCTTCCAAACCCAACATGAAACTTGTTTCTTTTACTTGTTGTGATCGATGTTTCGTCAACTGTAGCTTTAGCAAGTAATGCGATAGCTTCCTTGACTTTCTTTGCCCATGATCTCGTCATTGTTCATTCCTCCACAATCAACGGATCCTTGCCCTTGCTAGCTCTCGTACCATGGATCTCATCATATCTTAGTAGCACTAAAACCTTAGGCATTTAGTATTCTAAGGGCACTGACATTAATTTTTTTAGTTATTCGGATGCTAGTTGGGCCAGTTGTACAATTGATCGCAAGAGTACTAACGAAAAATGTTATTTTCTAGGCTTTGTACTTATGTCATGGTTTAGTAAAAAACAAAATTATGTTGCATTTTCTACTTCCGAAGCCAAATATATATCTCGGCAGCTAGTTGTTGTGCACAAGTATCATGGATGAAACAAACTCTTAGTGACTATTACTTATCATTTGATCGTATGTCTATCATGTGTGATAATTCCTATCATGTGCGATAGCATTAGTGCTATAAACTTGTCAAAAAATCCCATTTTACACTCTCGAACGAAGCACATAAAGATTAGACATCATTTTATAAGAGATTATGCACAAAAGGGAGATATTGTACTAGAATTTCTAAATACGGAAAATCAGTTAGCCAACATTTTCACTGAACCTCTGGTGCTTGATCGATTCTAACATATTCGAAGAGGTTTGGACATTATTGATGAATTCGAATTACATGATTGAGTTGAATTCATGATACGTGTTCTTACATATTTTATTTCTATATCCGATATTATTTAATATTCATTATATATTCGATTTAGTATGTTAAAAAAAGGGGACCGGAATAAATCGATTGGACTATTCGGTATACTTGTTCGAATTGACAGAACAAAATAGAGAAAATAGGCTCTATCAACCCGGACGTCCGGATAGTGAACTGGATATCCGGTTCGACAAAAAATCAATTTTTAAAACATGCGTTTCAACATCTTCTCTCTCTCTTTTTCTTCCCTATCTTCCCTATCTTTCATATTTCTTTCCCTCAATCTTCTCTAAATTCTTCATATTTCCATCTCTAATCATCATTTACTCCCAAAAATCGAAAACCCATCACTTTTACACCCTAAATCTATCAAAAATTCAAATTTTCATTCACTACAACTTCTAATCCACACATAATCCAAACCCTAGACCCTTTTCTTCTCATTTTTTCAACAATGATGGGGTCTAAACACTCGGGAAAATAGACTTAAAAGTACCGTAAGAAGATCTCCTCCTCCGTCCTTCAATGAAGAATTTGATATGGAAGTCGAAGAGCCAAAAAATCCCTTTGAAAAATCACCCATTCTCATTGGTAAGAATATTGATTTCTTTGAATTTACCCTTAAAGCATCCACTTTTCACATTGAAGAATATTTTGTGAACATGGGTTGTTTCTCAATAGTGACTATGGAGGAACGTGCCTATCCCAACCTTATGAAAGCATTTCATAAAAATATGCCTTCAAGTCGTTTCGGATAATATTTTTTGCTTAATCAAAGGAAAAAAATTATCATTACGAAATCCATTATCCGAACTATACTCAAACTCGGGGAATGTGAAAATCAAGTTCTTCTACACAAAACTCGGGGATGATAATGTACCACACCAGATCCCAAGCTCAAGTGATCCACGTCCTACCTAAGGTTTTACATTCACCGAAGACCATTACAATCTCCTCAATGGACGTATTAATTCTCTTACATCATCCGTTAACGGCCTTGGCGGGATGCTTCACCAATTATAAGTTCAACAAATTGAAATACAAGCTCAACAAGATTCAATTCAAGCTCAATAAGCGGCGATGCAAGCTCAGCAAAATGTTTTTTATGTTGAATTTCCTCTATTGCCTCCTTCAGAGCCTTAGCTATGGTTTACGTTTCATGCTTATGTATTTTGGATACACTTTTGTTTAGTCTAACTTCTTCATGCTATTAACTTTTGTAACTTCACGTTTTTGTTGTTATGGATGCAATATGCTCTATATTAGCTTCTAATTGATTGGCATCCCCTGTCACTTTAAGGGAAAATTTTATTGCTATTATTGGTGCCTATGATTGTCTTTTTTTCTCTTACATGACTTGTTTTCAATCCCCTCTTTATACTTTTTGCTTATGTCAAAAAGGAGAACACATATGCATGTATTTTTTTGCTTATGCTTGATACGAATGTGATAAATTAATGAATGTGATATGCTTGCAATGGTTATTGACTTGTAAAAGATAGGGAGAATATATGAATAACATGTGATATCTAAGATTTTTATTCCTTATCAATTGTTGTTAATACTTTATGTAAATTATCTTGTTTGTCATAATGAAAAAGGGGAAAATTGTTGACATATGACTGACTTGGTTCTTAATATTTTGATCATAACAAACAATTAAATTATATTTTTAACAATTGAATTTAAGTCTTCAATGCTATTGTTGCAAAGTTCATCGATTGAGGACAAAAAAGATCACTATCAAAAGATCCGCATCAGACGATCAATAAAAATCAAAATGGAAGTCAAGCATTCAAGATAAATCACTCGAGACAAAGAATTTCAATCGAAGATATTAGATTAAGATGTTTGTATTCATGTATAAAGTTACAACACTTCAATCTTTAGCAATAAATTATTAAAAGCTCAACGAATAAATTTTTATGCACGAAAAATTATTTATTAAAAACACTTGTATAAAAATTATTTCATGAAAACACTTGCATAAATTTTTGTGCATTTTGCTTGATTGACTTATTTATTCTCAACTTGCTTAAATTTGAATCAATTTTTCGAAAAAGGTTTGAAAATCAATTCGCTCCTATCTTGGTCAGTTATTCTTGGGCTATCAAAATTGAAATTTGAGTAGAAGATAGAGATACACTTTTACTAATTTTGCGATCATTGATTGAATTTTTTGGTGATTAAATACTCTTAATTAAATCTCATTTTTATTCACGTAGAAATATAAAGAATTGTCTTAATTGAGTATGATTCGTTTGAACTCGAGATAGATAAATCCATTAATTTAGGAGAATTTGAATAGTTACACAAAATTAATTATTGCCAAAATTTAATGATATAAATTAAGGAGATAATTATGGTGAACTTCTGAATCTTAACACTATTCATACATCAAGTAAAACTATAAATTGTTAGGTAGTGCACTTTTTATTTATTTCAGTAGTTTATACTATTTAGGATAAAAATCAAAATAACCTTTAATTCTTTTTATTTAAATAGGAGTTCAAAGTAGTTAAATCAACAATTAGATAGTAATCATTGCATGAACGAAAATTTGATCTCTTAAGTCCACTTTAATAGATGTTAATCGATGTTTTATACTTGCAATAGAAACCACGCAACACTATGGAACTTCAAGTATCTACATTGTTGGAGATGAGTCTTCAATCAACCTATAACCGGGCTCAGTATAAACCAATCAACAACCAAATCTCAAACCAAATAACCCCCTCAACGGTTGCCCACAAAGGGCAAGGTGTGGACTTTAATATAGCCTCAAAGATCAGCCACACAGGCTAAAGAAAATAGAAGAAACAAGCCACTGAACAGGGAAGCACAAAGCCAAGAAGAAAGGGATGGAGACGTCGTTTTTCTTTCAAACACAAAGGGCTAATTAAAATCAATTGCACACACCAAAACACAACAGTAACAGGCAGCATATAAAGGGGCTTAAGTGGGCTTTAGGTTAATAAGTAATAGGGCCCAATAGGTAGTATAAATGAATTATGAACCAGAAAAGTCATCCACGGGTTTTGGGTTGGACCATGAGCATCACTAATTAAATTAGGCTATTTCAAATGGCACAAATATGTTGTAGGATCGGTCTGAATAATTGTGATGTCGATATTTCACTTCACTCATCGGTCGAGGCCTATGAAGTATAATCCAAAAAAGGGTTTAACATCATCGCCCGAGATTTATTGGGTATAAAAAATTCAACAAATCTCCACCTTGATACCCAATCAATCTACAAGAAAACAAAACACAAAATTTATTCTTGCATAATCAAGGTAACCAATAAAATTGGTATCGCCGACCTTACCTCCTGTTTCGAACCCAAAACACATACCATACCTGCTCCGTGTACTCACCAGAGCTAAGATCAAGAACACCCATGTAGAAGCAGATAATCACAACAATCAGCCAAAAGCAAATAAACATGTGATGGAGATATCATATAGGATAATACAGATTTTTTCAAAAAGATACGTTCACACAGAACAATAGATTAACACCAAGTTAATCAAGCACATGGTTAACACATGCAACAAATGCATAAATGACCTCACGAAAAGATTTCACCACACTAATTCTATCTCATTCTGTGTTGCTCACACCTCAAGAACACATATCTCACCTCATCGCCCATCATGCTCACAAGATTGATCACTCAACTCACGTGTAATTGGTAAATCTCTATAGATCCAAGTTCTCGGGATAATCCTTTATCACCATATCACTTCTCCCAACCTATGTGGATAATGGGTTTCTACCTAACAAAAGTGATAGAAGTGTCTCTCTCATACTCCACCTGATCAGAGTTTTTCACAGATAAAAGGATTTCAGACATTTAATCACATTTCCACTCGTGATCCAAATGCTCCACCTTACCAAAAGACATACAACATACTGCTAATGCATCACAACCTATTATGCATGCAAACAATTATACCAAGTAATAAGATCACTTCACATACATGCAGAAATGATTACACATGGATGCACATGCAGTAACTATGTTTACTCTCAATAAACCTCAGTATGGTCATCACTCGACCCTATAGCCACATTCGCCACGTCTCTCATATTTCCATTCTGCTTAATACACATATCAAACACATTGAAAATGCAACATATAATCACGTAATGAAATTGAGCAATTACATATATGCTGAAAGGATTATACACAGATGCATATGCAGTAACTAGGTTTACTCTCAATAAACTTCATTAGGGTCATCACTCGACCCTATAGCCACATTGCCACGTCTTTAATATTCCATTCTGCTTATTCTTTTTCTTCTTGGGACAGTCCCTAGAAAAATGTCCAGTCTTACCACAACTATAACACCGTCTACCACTAGACTTGTGTCATCCCTTGCCCTTCTTCTTACCACCCTCATCATTCGAGTTACTGCTCGAATCACCATTATCTTGAGCTCTATCCAAATTCATCTACTTAAACTTCATTCTACTCCTCATTATATGCAACTCACCACTTCTCTTATTCTCTTTTTCAACTTTAATCTTTATCTTCTTATTTCTAAGGAAATCTACGACAATCTCATGTGTTAAAGTATCTCTACCATACTTAATTGCATTTTTAACCTCTCTATATGAATCAGACATAGAATTCAGCAAAATAATGACCTTATACGTATCAGACACTTTCTCATCGTAATTAATGATGTCTTGAACCAACTTGTTAAAAACATCAAAATTTTCCAAATTGTCATCAAAATCCTTTGAAAGATCTATTGTAAAACTGAAAAATCTTTCAAGCAAATATAACTTATTAGGAGTTGATTTAAGCAAATATAAGTCCTCCAACTTTTGCCAAAGTTCTTTAGTAGATTTAAGTTTTCCAAGTTTTCTCAAAATCGTGTCAGATAGTGTAAAATAATTGAAGTGTAGGCAAGTTCATCATATTCTTCTTTTTGTGTTTTTGTTAAATTGTTAGGAAATTTGCCATCTATGGCCTTTGAAACTTTTTGTTGAACTAAAATCTCCTTCATCTTTTGTTGCCAAATTGAAAAATTCTCTTTCCCAGGAAAATTTCAATTTCGAAATGTGAAGACATTTTGAAAAATAGAACAAAAAAAAAATACAAATAGGTCACACAAAGTAATCCTAAGACAACAATATACACCGTTCTAGATTCTAAGGGTTTCGTGAGACTCAAGATCTCAGATCAAGGGAATGTTCAAACGGGTCAGGTCTAGATGTTCTAATGGAATAGTCAATACAATATGAAGGTATATCAACAAAAAATTCAAATTCTCACGTAATTAAACACTGAAGTAATTATCAACTTGTAGTTAAACCCAACACTTCAAAATAGAGCAAATAATTCCTAAATTTCTAGCACAAGCAATGGTTACCCATTCATAGTAACCCCAATCCTAATGTCACCCTACACGATGACGAGCTAATGCTAAAATTTAAACGAGATTAGCCAATTTACCAGAACAGACCTATTTAAGTCCATAAATTTCGAGGAATATAATTTTAACATTTTAGGGCCACCACTATTCACCCTAAAGTTTGCAGCAACTGATAGAATGCAAAACTGAATCCCGAACAAGCAGGGGTAAAATCGTTCAGATTCCATCATATCGCCTGAAACAGAAAACTAACACCACAAACACGTTAGAAAAAATGTTAGAATAAAATTGCATGAAGAAAGTATCGCCGGAGGAGCCCGCACGCGCCACCACTCGCCTCGCCGAAATCCTCACGTGCAGTCGCTGCCGGTTGCCGTCAACTTCACTCGTCGAACCTCCAGCACCTCCTCAACCTGGACGTCTCAATTCTGCTCTCCGTTTCACCAATAGCCTACTGGATTGGCCGGAAAACCCAGTTGCAGGTTTGGTCCTTTTGTAAAAAGCCGAACAATTTTTTTAATTGGTTTTTCTGTCGGTTTTTGATCTACCTTTGCCTGAAAACCACCACCAATAGTTACTCTGATACCAAATGTTGGAGATGAGTCTTCAATCAACCTATAATCGAGCTCAGTATCAACACCACAATCAAAACCAAATCTCAAACCAAATAATCCCCAAACTCAGTTGCTCTACGATTGCCCACAAAGGGCAAGGTGTGGACTTTAATATAGCGTCAAAGATCAGCCACACAGGCTAAAGAAAATAGGAAAAACAAGCCACTGAAACAAGGAAGCACAAAGCCAAGAAGAAAGGGGCAGAGGCGCCGTTTTTCTTTCAAACACAAAGGGCTAATTAAAATCAATTCCACACATCAAAACACAACAGTAACATGCAGCATATAAAGGGGCTTAAGTGGGCTTTAGGTTAATAAGTAATAGGGCCCAATAGGTAGTATAAATGGATTATCAACCAAAAAAGTCATCCAAGGGTTTTGGGTTGGGTTATGAGTAGCACTAATTAAATTAGGTTACTTCGAATGACCCAAATAGGTTGTAGGATCGGTTTGAATAATTGTGGTGTCGATATTTCACTTCACTCATCGGTCGAGGCCTATGAAGTATAATCCAGAAATGATTTACATCATCACCCGAAATTTATTGGGTATCAAAAAGCCAACATACATCTATGTTGTAATCATTTATTTTCTAACGCATGAGAAACAATAATTTCTTAAATTTGATTCGAAGTTGAATCACATAGCAACAAAAATATTTTTGAAATTGTAATTGGAATAATAGAAAGGTGATAAAGTCTTCTTGTGTAGGTAAGTTATATACATGCGAATGCAAATTTTTAAAAAGATCGTACATCAAAGGATTCCCAATTTACTAAAAACTTCAAAAACTCCAAGACACCACTTTTTTAAGGAAAAGGGTGAAAAGTCAGTAGTGAGCATGATAAAGATGCAAACAATCACCGTCTTAATTACATGAAGCACGTGATAGGTCAATGAGAAACCGTATTATTCTGCGTATTTATGAAAGTTAAGACAAATTAGGAAAGAAAAAAATGATTACACATTTACGTTTGTTAACTCTAATTTCGTGCATCCCTGTGTTTTCTTCTTTTAAATATTTTCCTGCTTATATAAGGTGCGAACTTTGAATGGTCATCTAGTTACATGCGTGGACATTTTGTTTGGTAAGCTCCACACTTTTAGTGTATTCTCCTGAGTTATTATATATGGCTATCATCGTTTACCAAGACCAGGCCACACTAAGAATTTTAGAGGAATTGGAAAGCCTCTTTTTAAAGCATGAAAATGCGATTGTAGAAAGATACATTACCTCTTAGGTCTCTAACAAGTGTGTCCTATTGGTATGACATAGTGCACGCTGCTAGGGAGTTCCATTCAGGCGAGTCGGACTACTTAAAGTTCTTTCCTTTTAAGAAAAAGTTGGACGCATAGGTAAAACTTAGTCAAACCTTGATAGAATGACTATGAGTCCATATATAATTTTAAGTGTTGGGCATGGGGCACTCGATGGGGCTATGTCAACGATCTTGCATAATGTTGCCAATGCTTTCCTTTCCCTCTCCATCTCGGAAGAAACATGGAGTGACATAAGTTGTTGCAATGATCGAATATCAACTCATTGCAAAGCATATAGAACTATCCCTACATTGTGACAGAATTTGAGTAGGGTATCATCCCAAGTAAGAATTCAAAATTCATATGCTGCCAAACACTCCACCTCATTTTTGTCTTACGATCATCAACATTTGCCAATTGAAGTAAATATTTTTTTATTTGTGGAGCTTGAACTCTTATCGCTCTAACACTTTGAATAAGGTTTTCCCAATGAGTTTGTGGCAAAGACTTAAGAGTAGGACCATTTACATTCTCTTTGAAATTTTTTAACCATTTAGTAGATGATGAAAATAAAGTGTATATACATTGCACTACGCCTAAAGAAAGATTGAGCTTTTGAACAACAAGTGGCCATATCACAAAGTGCAAGATTAAAACTATGACACCCACAAGGACTATAGAATACTCTAGGATTTAGTTGTAATTGTCTATTTTGAACATTTTTATGTTTACTTTCAGGTTAGCACTATTATAATAGCTTTGACCCCTTATATCATCAATATCAAGTTCGGGATTATTCAAAGTACCCACAAGTTCATCAAAAAGTCCTTACCAAATGTATCATTCACCAATAAAAACCTTAAAAAGAATTATTCAACCATCACTAGACTTGTTGAAATATCTACACATCTCAATATTATAGTAATTTGTTCTTCGTGACTTGTACCTGGAGTGCAATCAAGTATAATAGAAAAGTATTTAGAATTTTTGAGTTTCTCAATGATTATTTTTTTTATCTCACCTGCTAGCATAAGTTTCAACTCATTCTAAATTTTATGTCTTAGTAATGATAATGAATCTCTTTATTTTGGATTCGACGAGCATGCTCTTGCACTACAGAACAAACTTAGCAATCATTTGAATTATGCTTAAGAAGATACCATTATTTTTGAAATAACGAAGTTTGTCCCAAACTACATCTAGAGGGAGGGGTAAATATGTAATTATGCAGAATTAAAAAATTCATAATTAACTAGCAACAAGTCAATATTAATTATCTCTAGATGGTTAATCATACAGTCCAATTTTTCCTATATTGAAATACCGCAATTATATGAAAGTAATAACTAACACAAGAAATGATCATGGAGAAACCCCAATTGGGTAAAAACTCCGGGCACTTTGCTAGTCAACAATCCATTATAAATGAATTAGAACTTACAGTTCGCCAGACTCGGCTACCACTAGTACTTTTTGACCTCTTAACTATAATTTCCACAGCTCTCCTGGATTTTGTGCTCCTGCACCAATTTCCAGCTGCAGTTTTCAAAGCCCTACTAGATTGTGCGCTCCTGCCGCAACTCTTTACTTTATGAATTTGCCTATCTCTTTTGAATCAACGAAGAACTTCGCGTTCTTCAATGGCTGGAACTCCAGTCACCTTCCCTTGATCTTAAGAACTTTGTTTTTTATATGTAGGTTAAGGAATGAATGAGCCAGATAAAAAACTTTAAAAAGTGAATTAAAAATTCTCCGAATAGCCCTGTCGCTCGAGCGAAAGCTGGGCGACAAGTGAGAGACACAGTGTCACTCAAGCGAAGGCAAGGAAACAAGCGTACGACAATGTTTTTGTTTTTAATGCTCGAGCCAAGTTTTGGTGATAGTCTAGCGAAATTTCGACGACGTTTTTCCTTCTTTTCCATTCTCGAACCCTAGACCTAATGCAACTCAATTTCTACTATTTGCAACTTACCCCTTGAATTTTACAACATATTAAATTTAGTCCCTTTTGCTCACACACTTGCCAATTATATCAAAAACCTAAAAAGCTCCCCCTTTAGTGTTCTNGTCACAGACTTGTTAATTACATCAAATACCCAACAAGCTCCGACTTTGGCATTCTGTGGAAAAACTACAATCTAAAGTCAAGGTACTAGTAAAAAGAATTACAGATTCAATGACTGACACAACCAACACTAATTGTCTTGATTGAATTCTATTTTTCCGTTATCAAAACTCGTTTCCTGAAATAGACAACTCAAATACCAAGTGTAAAACGTATGTGAAATAGTATAAGTGCAAAAGCAATTTAAACAGATAATTCAAGCAGTTATAACTCATAACGCATCATTTCAATTTCATATCATAAGCTAAATTAAGACGTAATATCAATGCAACCCAACATACAAAAACAAAATATTGATACTACAAAATCAAAAGTTAATCTAGCAACACTGAAATCATCATTTAATCAAAAGTTTTAGACAAATCATATCAAGTCAAAATTATTATATATTTCTACTCCATCACATCATAAAAAATATTACTCCCCCTT
Source organism: Fraxinus anomala (assembly GCA_903798345.1). NCBI lineage: Eukaryota > Viridiplantae > Streptophyta > Magnoliopsida > Lamiales > Oleaceae > Fraxinus > Fraxinus anomala. The sequence goes on along the minus strand of CAIGRN010093113.1, from coordinate 7,107 downwards.
TTTGTCACAAAATGATAAGGGATAACTTATAATTAAAAAACATCACAAAAATGCTTTGCCTCATTTTTTATTTTAATATTAACATAGAATAACTCAAAAATACTGTTGTTAACATGCACATGGATATGCAATGAACATTAAATATTCTCACATACTTAGTTCAAGTTATCATAGAGTAAATTGTATAAGTGACACATATGTATAAAGTGGCGCTAATCCTTTGAAAATAGGACTCCAGACCTTAATTTTGTGAGAAATGACACACTAAACATCACTGTCAATAAGTTTATTCCCCTGCTTATAAAAGTCAAAACCATTTAAAGCACATTAAAACTTATAACGTAAAGCTCATTATGTATGGAAAATACTTTTTATCCCCTTGAATATGAGCAAAATGTTTTATTTCATAACATTCAATATATGAATCTCATTATTATTTTTCTCATCTTAAGTGCAGGTTTTTCTTCATTAAGCGACTAAAATGACACTAGTAGCGAGCTTTAAGCCGGTTAACCCAAGTCAGTTGACCATAGGCACCAAATTATGAGAAACTCTGTAGACTTAATTGCTCGAGTCAAATAGGCTTCGAAGAAAAATATAATATATTGAGCTCTTTTTTTTATTCTATTTTTTTTAATACGAGGGATAAACTTGAGTTTAGGTCTAATACATATGATCAATTCATGTTCAAAGTCACCTTACTAATATGTAATTGTCATCTCAAATCTCACACACGCGGCAGAGTTCCACTAACAATATTATAGTGTGTGCAGTGCAGATGGTACATGAAAATCCCTATACTAAGTACTCCATGAATAATCTAAACCAGTAATAGAAATAACAGTATAGATAAGATGAATGCATACTCGATCACAAATGCAACATTTAAGAGCACCATGAAATGTCCAGTAGCACATAAACATAAATATTTAAAAAAAAAAAATCAAAACCTTTTAAAATGTAAAAACGCAAAACAAAATCAAAACAAAACACAAATAAGTGATGTATGCAAGAATGAATAGACTCAATGAACTGTACATGCATGCACATAAGTACCTAATCAAGGAGATAATGGATGTTCTTACCTTTAAGAGCATGATCAATCTCATGACATTTCAGGTCACACTTTTTAATCAAAACCTTCTTAGAAGTAGAAGATATTCTAGTTAACTGAGTCATTATCTTATTAAATGGCTAATCTGATTGGCGAGAAAGTTAACCTTGCTCGATAAATCCTGACTTTTACTTTTAGTCGTGAGTTTACGGTACCTAGGTCTTATGTGTCCCAGTGCGCCACAATGGTGACATGTGGGAATAAATATAGGTTCAAACTTACTTGGAGGTTGTTGCCGATATATAGGACGATTGACCCTACGTTGTCTAGTAGATCTTGATCCAAAGACATTCTTGCCATTGGGTTCAGGATTAACAGTATTCTAAGCTTTGTTTGTGGCTGGGACGAACGTGGTCTTGAATGTACTACTAGTAGTATTACCATTTTGAACGTAACCCAAACCATGCCTATTTCCAGTACCATCCCTAACAAATTATCGAGTTTCAGCGTACCACTCATGAAAGAATTAAGTTGAGTATTAGATTTTTCAATATCGCTTGTTAAGGATATAACTTTGGCTTCTAAATTTTCATTAACAAGTTTCAACTCAACTCAGATTTTTGGTAGAGTCCTGAAAGTCATCTATGACTCTCTCTCTCTCTCTCTCTCTCTCTCTCTCAAGTTCATTAACCTTTTTCAGTATAACTTTATTGATCTTCTTTATTATAAGACTCTCCTCAAATATTTCTCGATAAGACTCATGAATATCAGTTTCATCCCCAAAATCTCCTCAGATTTTTCACTATGTTCTTCATTCTCCTTACCGGATTCAATTGTAGCTATAGATGTGAATGCCGTAAAATTTTGTTCATCCTCACCACTAGAGATATCACTCTGAGCACCCTAATCAGATTCATCATCACTCAAGGCCATTGTTAATGCCTTATGCCTTCATTTATTCAAGTTCTTCTTCAAGTTAAGACATTCATTCCTATAGTGACCAAAACCCTAACATTCATGGCATCTAACAAACTGGGTTTTTTTATTAGGATTCTTAGGGTTATTCTTCTCATGCTTATCGTTCGAGAATTTACTAGAGACATCATTTTTTCGTTCTTGAGACTTTTTCCTATTCCTCATCACCTTCTGAAATTTTTTAACGAAATAAGCTATTTCATCGTCCCTAAGAGTCTCAGCATCAATTGACTTACTCTCTTCTTCCCTAACAATATTCATGGCTATGGATTTAACCTTTTTCGGTTGAGATATGGTGAGTTTATGGGTTTGTAAGGATCCTATGAGTTCTTCTATCTTAACTGCATCTAAGTCCTTACTTTCTTCAATTGCGGTGACTTTAGGTCTAAACCTTTCAGGTAGGGATTTAAGGACTTTTCTAACAATTTTGGACTCGGAGATCTTCTCACCTAGGTTGAAACTCGAATTAACTATATCATTAAGTTTCGCATAAAATTCATCAAACGATTCATCGACCTTCATTCTAATTTCTTCAAACCTAGATGTTAACATCTGCAGTTTAGAGTTTTTAACAGTTTTAGTTCCCTCGTGTGTGGTTTCTAATATATCCCAAACATCTTTAGTAGTTTGACACATCGATACTCTCCTAAATTTTTCAGCAGACAAAGTCATGAACAGGACATGAATGCCCTTACTGTTCCAGTTATACTCAGTTAAGTCATCTTTAGTCTAGAGTGAAATATCATTGGGTATAGCTACACCAGCAACAGTAGTTGAAGGTGCAGTCCACCCAGTTTGAACTCTCATCCTAATATGCTCATCCAATACTTTAAGAAAAGCTCTCATTCGAACTTTCCATTAGTACAGTTGCTTCTGTCGAAAAACGGAAGCACGGACAGAGATTAGGTCATCTAGAATTAATTAAGGGTTAGGCATCGAAATAAGGCTCTGATACCAATTGAAATAACGAAATTCGACCCAAACTAAACCTAGAGGGGGATGAATATGTGATTATGTGGATTTAAAAATTTAATAATTAACTAGAAACAAGTCACTGCTAATTATCTCTAGATGGTTAATCAAACAGTCCAATTTTTCCTATGTTGAAATACTATAGTTATATGAAAGTAATAACTAACACAAGAAATGATCACGGAGAAATCCCAACTGGGTAAAAACTTCGGGCAGTTTGCTAGCCAACAATCCACTATAAACGAATTAGAACTTACAGTCCTTCAGACTCGACTATCACTAGTACTTTCTGACCTCCTAACTGTAATTCTCATAGCTCTCCTAGATTTCGTGCTCCTGCACCAACTCCCAACTGCAGTTTTCAAAGTCCTCCTAGATTGTGCGCTCCTGCAGCAACTCTCGGCTTTATTAATTCGTCTATCTTCTTTGGATCAACGAAGAACTTTGGGTTCTTTAATGGCTTGAACTTCAGTCACATTCCCTTGATCTTCAGAACTCTGACAAATATATAGGAAGTAGCAGTTTGGTATTTAGATTATGGATTTGATGTTTTCACCGCCAAGAATCAATCACAGACCGAAGGTTGAAAGCTAATTTGATGAAGATGATATGGAGAGTATATATTTTCTTAATGTTCAACCTTGTAAAAAACTGTTTAGAAGCGTTCTGTTTTTTATATGTAGATTAAGGAATGAATGGGCCGGATAAAAAGCCTAAAAAAAGCGAATTAAAAATTCTCCGGATAGCTCTATCGCTCGAGCGAAATCTGGGCGATAGGCGAGCAATAGTGTGTCACTCGAGCGAAGGCAAGGCGACAAGCGGGGGACAATGTTTCTGTTTTTGAAGCTCAATCAAGTTTTGGTGACAGTCTAGCGAAATTTCGGCGTCGTTTTTCCTTTTTTTTTTTATATTCTCGAACCCTACACCTAATACAACTCAATTTCTACTATTTGTAACTTACTCCTTGACTTTTACAACATATTAATTTTAGTTCATTTTGTTTACAGATTTGTCAATTATATCAAATACCTAACAATTATCTTAGTATATCTTTTCATTATCTCCACAAAATTCTAAATTATTTTCAGCAAGATTTTTAACCACAGATATTATTCTCAGAAATACTTGCCTCCAATATTCTCTATCTCTATTGATATGTTCTTGCATACTTTTATCAATTGTTTTACTCTTTTCAAATCTTAATTCCATTTCAATCAATCTACTCATGTTATTGATGTATTTACAACTTACTTCATGTATTTTAAGTTTTCACCAATATTTTTCCAATCAATTACTTCATCATGCGCCAATTAAGTTCTGACCCCATCATTCTTAATAATAGCTTACAACAAAAGCAAAATATTTTATCCAAACTTTTTGAATATATCAATTTCTCTCCATTAGGTAATCGTCGAATGTAATTCGTAGATAGAAGTGTCGATTTGCTACATTTTTCAAAAAAATCACATCATTTTATCTTACAGGACCTTTCAATACAATTAAATCTTTTGAATTCGTATTCATATTTCCCTAATTTGCTTGATCAATAAGGTCAAGGAAAAATGGTTCATTATCTTTGTCAGTAGATACCATTTCACTCGTCAAACAATGTTTTTCTTCAATTGTATTATTTCTGTTATCATTATCATTAATCTCTTCTTCGATGACTATGTCTTCGATATGTGTTCGTTTGCTACTACTAAAAAACTTATCAAGTGCTCTCTCTTGAGATTTTAATTAATTTTTCAACCTTCTCTTTCCTTTTTCTTTTGGCACATCTAGATTCAAATTTTCTTGTAGACATAATTATAAGCAAAGAGCAATAGAGCCTGATTGATGAAGGATGGGTCTGAATTAAAAAATTTCGAACATTCAACAATAACAAATGACCTATAACCATAAATATGTAGTTACATAGGATAAGAAAAATGTCCCCATTGAACAAATAACCAAGGAATATGTGACGCGGTCATTGTGATGGCAGTGAAGCAATTAATTCTCATTCTAAATATTATCCAACTATCCAAGAAAAAGATGAAGCCAGAATAAGAATAACTAATATGGAGAATTACCTCAACAGGTTATAGGTCTTGCCTTTAACTTCTCCGGTAGAAACTTAAGTTGTGCTTCTTCAAACCTCAGTCCTCACGTTCAGGCAAAGCGAATTCAGATTTTAAAACCTCAACACGTTCTTGCAAAGGGAATTCAAATCACAAAAAGAGATCGACGAAAAGATAATGAAGAAAAGCTAACGGGTACTTCAGATTTCAGTGAGGGTTTAATGAAAAATATGAATCGTCAATCATCACGTAGGAAATAGAGAGAATTTTTTGGTGAAGACAATTGGAGAAAAAAGGTAGTTTGTTTCTTTCTTCTCTGCTCAAAAAAAAAATTTTTTTTTTTTTAAAGGGATTTGAGGGGTTTTCGATTGGGGCAGTTTTTGGGCTTTTTTTTAGAGGCCCTTAAAATCTGAGGCCCAATACAGTGACCTTGCTTGCCTTGGGCTATGACCAGCCCTGGATGTGGGAGAAATTATGGAGGAATTGATAATGTCACCAACCTACTAGAAGAGAATTTCGACGATCCAATTTCACTACCTTATGAATTTGACGACTATTACTGCAAAGAGGAACCCAATGAATTTTAGATACATGATTGAAATGTACTATTCATATTTAGATTTTGATTCCATATTAACATGACGTCGTTATTTCGATAGCACAACTTATGAGACATTTATCGTTTACTCTCCAGTTTCTTCAAAAATAGTAATTAATCATGAAGGGTACACATTTTCGATTATTTCAAATTTTGAAAGTGGATTTCCATTCTAATGGCAGCACTGATGCTAATGGTTTCAACGAAACGTTAGTGTAGAGATGTACGGCATTTCACTAACAAATTTCCTTTCTAATAGGGAGGACACCAATTAAGCTGTCTAACAGCAATATTTGTATCGATTTTGTGGGGTAGACACTTGAGCAATTGGTTGATGCAAGTTTAGAGATTAAGATAGACAAACTAAACGAACTATAGAGCTTTTCGAATTATCGAGGCTTCATTTATGTCCAAATACAATGTTAGTTTCAAATTACTCCATTTGTTATGTAAACAATGCATGTGAACTTTTCGAGTGACTAGCTCCACGACATTGCTAATTTAAATTTAAATTTGTAGTTTCTAGAGAATTCAACTTCATTTCAAAAAATGGAGTTTTCACGTTACCTATTACTTATTTTTGCCAGCATCCAAATCTGTGTGGCAGTGCTCTCAACGTGAAATGTGACGATTATCGAAATTTCACGATTTATTTTATCTCGATGGAGAGGATATTACTATAATGTTTCCAATGATTCTGTCCAGCAAATTGTTAGATTGGACTTATCTAACCAAAACAAATCAAACCAAATAAACATATTAAAATAAAATGTTCCAATTCCATGATGTTGTGATCTTATAAATAAATAAATTTCCAAATTCCAACTGTAAGAAAATCATGTCATGTTATTAATCTTGCTACAATTTTGATCGACGGTGTTCACAGTCTTTCTCACAAAAGTTCAAGTCGAAAAAAGACTACAGTTGAATGGGAGAGTGCATTTTGTGGTGCGTAGAGGATGAATAATTTTTGCTGTTTGCATGTTTGGGTTTCTGAAGTATTCTGACAATTTCTTATAGGAGCTAAGCTATGTTACGGACCTTGAACTGCGTACCTCGAAATCTTGGCCATCACAGTGTCCCTAGCTTCATCATGGATGATATCTAGATCGTCCAATAATATGGACATTTCTGCAAAAAGGGCAACTTAGACTTTTTGCATGAAATTTCTTGTTAAATTATGAATAAAGGACAATTTTCATTTCCCACTGACCAAGGAGAACTTTCATGACTCATCAGTTCGATTATTGATGTTGTTCGCGTGAAATTCGTAAACGTATAAAATCGTTGTATAAATAATAAAATTTGTGAGTTAAAAATATCGTTTCCATAAAAAATAATATCTAATTTATAGTTCAATAATTACTATTAAATTGAAAATATAGTGATATCAAAAGAGATGGTTTATATGTAATGTATATTAATCCTAAACTAACAAAACAAATGAA
>CAIGRN010093075.1:0-12618 GCA_903798345.1 Fraxinus anomala | reverse complement strand
TAAATAGATTGATGCACGTCATCGATATTTAATTTAAAATGAGATTAAAACATTTGTCAACCAAAGTTATATTTCATTAACACGTAAAAAGATCCATATTGGTGGTACTTAGGAGGCAAGAGGTGAATCAGACTGACAGACAATTCTCTTTTTTAAGTGACACTGGTGGACTTCCTGAATCTTGGAGCAGGAGTATTTTTAATGCCGTGCAAATGTAATCTTACTCCGTTCGAATTTTTGGCATAAATGATGATTACACCATTATTTGTAATTGAAATGAAATAAAGTTAACATAAGAGAAGAAGAAATTTAAAAAATAATAATTAAAACTTCAGCTTCACCTCACACGCCAACCCCGTCCCATAGCGCTCGACCAGAAATTTGACCACTTCCAAAGAAATGCAAGATCACATGATCATATTCATATCTGTTGGAAAATGCCTTGAGTTGACCTTTTAAGGGTTTGGACCAAAATCGTGTTTTCTGAAGTGCGATTTTCTTTGTGGTTCAAGATTCGATCTAGAGCGTACAACTTACGATTTTTCGGCCGTTGAATGTAGGGAAAAATTGGTGTGTCATTTAAAAGGGCCCTGACCCTCACTCTACGTGCACAACTTTGTTCCCTCTCACTTCTGTAAAATGTTTTCCTTCTTCTTTACTTTTTAGTGATATTCTTAGTGAATTTCGTCTGTATATTTTGTAGATAGAGAAGGTTTCTTTTTTGCTATGATGTTGTAATAATATTTGTGAGGCGAGAAAGAAAAGAAATATATATGATGATATGGTTGAAAGTTGTTTGATTTTAGTATTCAAGCCATTTTTACAGAGGTAGATGCTCGACGATTGAGTAGAGTTTGAAGCACATGAACATCCGGACCCATTAATCGATGAAAAGTCTTGTGTTCACTCCTTACTTCTCTCTCTCTCTCTCCCTCTCTTCTTTTTCTTGTTGTTTCTTTTTTTTTGTTGACCTCTCTCTCTCTCTCTCTCTCTCTCTCTCTCTCTCTCTCTCCCTCTCTTTTTTTATAAATTTGTTATTCAAATGAGTAGTTGGGACTAACATGTAGTATCAGAGCTTGAAAACCCTTATTTTTGTATGTTTTTGGATTCGAAACCCTAACTTTTTCTTTTGGAAAACCATTTATCTGTTTTCTGATTTGAAAAATCTGAGTAGAAACGAACTCTTTTCCAAGTCCATGTGGCTTTATTTGTCTCCTATTCAACTTTGTTTAGTTTTTGCAAATGACACTTGGTGACTCGTTCCTGATTTCAAATGGTCCTTGATTACTCGTTCATGGTTAAGAATATTTTTGATGACTCAACTTTTCTATTGATAATTCTTGACATGGTATTTCTGGGGATTTCCAGAGATTTACTTTTTCTATTTCTTTATAATCTGTTATACTAAAATACAATATTCTAAAATGTGCTCATATGTTCTACATATGAGGTATATGCGTGATAAAGCGGTCCTCATTTCTTTGATCGCATATGCATGCTAAAACGTCAAAATGTATATCTATTTGTGTTAAAAATTGTGTCAAAATTAGTTAGCAAAGCTCAACCCATTTTTATAACTTAAAAAAAGAAAGTGAAAATTACACCATATACCCCATTTTAATAAAATATTCAAATTATACCATTCATCAATTCTAATTCAAATAATACTGCAATAGTAAAGTAAAAATGAAAATTGAATGTTCCACTCCAAAAAAATTGATATCAAATTAGAAGGCATAATTTACTCGACCAAACAATCCCTATCCTAAATTCCTCAATTGTTGCCACAAAACAAAATCCCAATCTATGTTAATCTAATTATCCACAAAATCGCCTCAAATTAGATTGAAACCCCTCATCATCAATCTTCCCTAATAATCTTCTCAAAATCCCCAAATTTCTCCATCTATCAATCCCTCCATCGAGCCATATGTACTTGTTCTATATCTGGACGGAATACTCCGATTCATGATGAACAATATTCAACTTGAATTTTCCAATACGGTAAATGAAACAGATTGTAAGAGGTTGCTGCCGGCTGATTATAAAGACATGTTTTTCAGATTAGTGAATGGTCACTGAACTTTGATATGGGTTATAACTTTCTCATCGATCTTTAAGAAATTATTTTTTGCTCACTAAATTTTGCTATAGGTTACTACTTAATCATCGAAATTTAAAAGGTTTCTCATTTGCTCACCTAAATTTAAATAAAGTTACTTGTTGCTCACTAAACTTTACAGTAGATAACATGATGAAAATGATATGTGTGATTGATGAGTAACTTTGTTTAAATTTGGGTAAGCAACGAGTAAAATGTCAAATTTTGGTGAATAAGTAGGTAGTAACCTATAGTAAGAGTATTGATGTAGTACATAATTATGATTAGTAGTTTCCTGTTACAATTGTGATTTATCTTTTTTCTAATTGTGTTTATCTTATTAGTAGATTTTATCTTTTTTTTTAATTATCTCTTGTTTAGAATATAATTTTTTTCTTTATTGATTAAAATATAATTTTTAATTAGATTAGGATTTTAGTTTATTTCCTTTTAAAATTTAGTTTCTTTATATTAATAGAATTACGGTATAATTTTATCTTTAAGTACAAAAGCATTGTACACTTTTCAACAACAATCAATTATTATTCAATATATACAAAACATGATTGTTCAAATATCATTCTTATTTATTACATAATTCTTATTACAAGAATTTCATAAACTCTTCTGCATCAAACAGAGCAAGGAAACTGCCACAATCTGATGGCTGACTATGGTCCTGGTGACAGTCGAACCGTCAACAATGAACAGAGGTTTGACAAACTCGAACAACAAATTGAGGGGATCGATGAAACCCTTCACAACATCACGTAGATGCTGATCGCATTGAGTCTTGAAAGGAGTGAAACGAGACGAGCCCATGGAGAAGCAAGCTAACAAGAATTTTGTAGACTTTAACTGCTATGAATGTTGGTTGCTTCAACAAGATTAAAATACGGCAACAGGTGGTTAGAGAGTTTCCTTAAATCCCAGCTAAATTTGAAAATACACAAGTTATCAAGGATTCTTCGAAAATCTATCGAGAAAATATAAAAGAGTCCAATTTGAAGCGCACCAAAAATTTTAAAACATAATGCACCATCAACAACAAAGTATGCAAAGTGATAATAAATTATAAGAGTAGTCAGAACTTGGTGTCTCAATTATTGGTGAATTCTTTAAATTTGAAGACTGAAAAATACTCATTTTACTATCAAACTTCACAGGGACAAGAAATTCAAAATATAGAGGTATATAAAATTTCATTTTCTCTTGAAAAATACTACAAAGATGAGATTATATATAACGTGGTAGAGATGGACGATTGTCATGTACTTTAGGGACAACCATGATACTATGATGTAGATGCCATTTACATAGGTCGAGGTAATAGATATGTGTTTAGGCGGTACGATAAAAAAGATTGTCTTGGTGTTATGTGATGAACAATTTATGAATGACAGAGAGAGAGGCTTATAAGGAAGATGATGATGCTAAAAAAGAACAAGATAATCAAGATGTTGACAACCATGGTACTAAAACGGAAAATGAAAAGCATGTGCAAGTTGAAAATTCGAGTCCTGTTGATTCCTTGTATATGGAAACTACAATTGAAAACTTCAAGATCGAGCCCACTTCAAGGATGAACAAGTTGAAGAAGAGAAGTGGCCAACAGGAGAGGAAGAAATTAAATGTTGCAATGACGAACGAGTCAAAGGCGAAGATTGTCAAATTGAGAATAAAAATTTTGTTAACCTTTTCTACAGATTTAGTGTCAAAGAATTGTATAAAAATAAGGAAAACATGGACGACGAGTATTTGAGTCCGCGTACCAATTCTTTTGTGTTGAAGAAAGCATCACTAAACATTACAACAAAATGTGAGAAGTACGAAGAATTAAAAATAGCACCAGCGGCCTCTATCGAGAGCGAACTCAATGATGAAAAATCAAATCATGCTTCGTTTATGAAGGAATGTCATTTGCAAATTATCCGTGAAGAAAATATAATAAGCATGATAGGAACAAAGTTGACTTTGAAGAATGCAACTGACGAATATAATGGTGTCTATCGAACACATCAAGAAATCTTCATTTTTTCAATATCGGTATTTGCAGAAATTTTTGAGTATTTTCCTTCTGATTGATTGATTTTTTTCTTCAAAAAAACTCGAGGACGAGTTTTATTCAAGTGGAGAGGATTGATGTAGTACATAATCATGATTAGTAGTTTTCTACTATAATTGTGATTTATCTTTACTAGTAGGTTTTATCTTTTTATTCTTATTTATTGTTTAGAATATGATTTCTTTAATTTATTGATTAGATTATGATTTTAGTTTATTTCCTTTTAGAATTTAGTTTCTTTATATTAATAGGATTAGAGTATAGTTTTACCTTTAAATACAAAAACATTGTACACTTTTCAACAACTATCAATCATTATTTAATATATACAAGACATGATTATTCAAATATCATTCTTATTTATTATATAATTCTTATTACAAGAATTTCGTAAACGCTACTGCACCAAGTAATCTTTTAATTTTCGATGAGTAAGCAGTAAACTATAGCAATGTTAATTGACCATTGATTAAATTAACTCATTAATTACAATACAAAATGCTAAGACGAAGTTATGGAGTCATTATAATATTGAAATCTTGCGTTATATTGTTCAGGTTAACTATCATCATTTTGTCAAAGGTTCAATGTATACAATATTCATAAACTTTTAATTCAAAGTTTGGAAAAGAAAAATATATAAACAAAATGAATTTTGGTGTTTGTCATATTACTAATACAAGGACTAGTTGTTTGAACATTAAACTTGCAGAACTTTCATATATAAACAAAATGAATTTTTTTCTTTCAAATTTAATTTGGAATTCAATTTTTATAAGAGAAATATCAATTATATGATGTGTAGATTCTCAATGGAGGTAAAAAAAAAAAAAGAAGCGGTAGGTACCTCAACTACGGCAAGTTCAAAGTACGCAGAATTCAAACTCAATGGAAGGATGCATGAAATAAGAAACTATTTCTTGTGAATACTGACGAACATACATTGTGTGTCAACTATTCAAGTATGGAAATCAAAAGCGATGCGGAGGTTATAAAACTGATTGGGATCTCATTCTGAGAAGCAGTAGGAAGACGAGTAAGAGGAAAACTGTTGCAAATGCATAAAATAAAATAAAAACAATGATAGATTTTTCTGTTCTATATTTTCAGATGTACTTCATAATTTATGATTTCGTTCTTGTAGTTTTCTTTGGTGGAATTTGTGAATTTGGTATTGGTGAATATTGTGAACAACTTGGGTTTTTATATAGTATCTTATGTTGGTAATTTGGAACAATGAGTCAGTTTACATTTTGGAATGTTAATGTTGATTAGCCATTTTATATGAAATGTAGCATTCGTTTTAATCCAATTTCATATTTGTTGACCTCAAAAATACGCTAACAAAATCTCGATCACCTCTCCTCCACATAGACGTCACCTGCGCAATCGAACACCCCGTTAGAAGATAAATTCCCTCGGTTAGAAAAAGGTCCGACGATCGTTTGTGCTCCGACGATTAAGTCAACGGCTGGACAAGCGATAGATGGGTATAAGAGAAGGGGGAAAGAATTTGGGTAAAGTTAGAATGACATACCTTTTTGTGTGAAATGAACCCACATATATATAGAGAAATGGAAATGAGCCAAGTGAATTTAGTGAGATGAGCCTAAGTTCAAGTGCAATATGTCATTGTTTAATTAAATAGGTCCAATCAATTAAAAGACAATGCCGCATCAACATATATGAGACACCCTCCATCTAAGCATGCCACGTAATTTGTAAGTGTAATATCGAATTTCAATATATAAACTGTCAAGTAGGTGAGGTATTACAAATTGTTTCAAAAATATGAGCAACTCCAATAAGTGAGGACTTATGAACTACCTAAAAAATATGTATCAATCCCAAATAGGTGAGGCCTTATGAATTGCCTCGAGAATATAAGTCGCTTTAATAAATGAGGACTGCTAAAGTGTATAAAAAATATCTGTGCGAGCCTGAATAAGCGAGGGCTTTACAAATTGCCTTGAAAGATAGATATTAAATATAATTTATCGGATTTCGATAGCATCTCTTCTTTAATATGGACTAAACCAACTTATAATACAATATAATATTTCCACTATACATATATGGACTAAATAGGGATCCATTTGCCCCTCAAATTACTCATGATAATAAAGTGAATAATGACAAATAAAATATCTTCAAGATAGCATCATGTATCATATCAGATAATATGCTATTGATAATAAAATGATAATATAGGTAACGTGGCAGACGTACTGACTGTAATGAAAATAATGTTATAACATGCTAGTAGTGATGTGGCACGCATACTTAACAACAATAATATAATGCATATGTTATCAATGATAATGTAATAAAACCAAGATGTTAGTATTACAATAATCCCCCAAGTTCATGCATGGATATTTATATAATGCATTGACTTTTTTGGGTAGAAACGAGGTTCTAAATATAAACAAATGTAATAAAGCTGATGCAAAAGCGAGATTCTGAACTGAATATAAACAGATGTACTGATACTGATGTAGAGGCAGACTCTGAACTGAATATAATCAACTGTATTGATATTGATGCAGAGGTAGACTTTGAACTAAATATATAAGCAGTTATGATAAGTTGATGTAGAAGCGATTCTCTGAATATGAACAACTGTGATGAGTTGAGATCCTTACATGGTGGTGGTTCATCCATGTCAAAGACTTCTTCTAGGTGGATAGTGTAGTCGTGGAAGGTATTGTCTTCGTAGGTATCAAGGTTGGCCCATCTCTCTCCTTTCGAAATGGTAAATAACATCTTTGCATGGTGGATGGTTCATCTATGCCAAGGGCTTCCTGCATGGTGGATGGTTCATTCATGCAGGAGATAATGTAAGCTCTATGAAGTCAGATATAGTTAATGTACAGTCAATGCTTTGAATATAAGCAGCTGTGATAAGCTAAGATAGAGACAATGCTTTGAATATAGATAGTTGTGATAAGCTGAGGCAGGGGTGATGTTCTAAAAATAAGCAGCTGTGATAAACTAGACAAAGACAGTGCTCTGAATATAAGCAAAGTTGACGCAGAGGTATGATGACCTCTCCATCGTAGTCTTGCATGACGAGGCATTTTGAAAATCAAAGAATAAACATCTCGCATAGTGAGGTATCTCAAAGAATGTGGAATAAATATCTAGCGGAGGGCTCTCTCTTAGATTATCGGAGACTTATAAGCTAGCTCCGGGTGAACGAGGTCTTATAGTTGAGTTTGACGATATTGAGATGCAAGGAATAAACATCTAGCATAGTCAAGCAATCTGCATAGTGAAGTGAAAAATAAACATCCAGAGAAGCAATGGATAAACATCTCTCAAATGATTCTCTCGAACTATTGGAGACTTATAAGATGGCTTCGAATGGATGAGATCTTAAAGCTGGGCTTGACAATGTTATCTTACATGGCGAGGCATCTCGGAGAGTGATGAATAAATATCTTGCATGGCGAGGCATCTCAAATGGAAAGAAATAATTATCTCACGTGGTGAGTTTAGGAAAGACTCATTTTGCAAGGACAAACAGATCTGGATAGGCCAAAAAGATTCTCATTTTTCAAGAGAAAATCCTCTTCCTTTATGCAATGAATGAGAACTCCAATATATAGCCTCTTCCTTTATTAAAGGAACAAGGACTCATAGAGCTGCATCTGATAATAAGAAATCCACCAGCTAAGGATTGCCTTCAATGATGCGATTATCATCTAATAATATGTCATCTATTCAGATATAGAAGATGACAGGATAGTAGAATTTACGAGTTTTCTTCTAGAAATAATGTTCAAATGATCCACAGTCACACCGCTAGAGGTGAAGATGGAAGACTGAAAATGTTTTCGAGCATATAAATTATGCCTCATTATATTACCTTTGAAGCCAATAGTTGTAGTAATTATTCTACATTCTTCGTTGTGTTGAAAGTACGATTTTGTACATTTTACCAAAAACCAGCAACTTCATTTGACAACTATAACCAAACTCGGGATTAGGACTCCATCCGAAAGTATACAAAATGAATAACAGAATCTCAGGTTGTTAGTTCAAGAGCTTTGTTATGTTTGTGACTCAAATTCCATATGATTCGAAAGTTGCAAGGGATAGCATCAAGACGCCGGTGCGTGGTGCCTGGCACCACCGGTCGAGAAGAAGTTTATTCCTAGTTGGTTTCGATGCAATTTTTGTACTCTAATTCATCCATAACTCCAAGGTTTGACTCCTATATACTCCAAGTGCTGTAGACTCAATATAACAATTAGATCATTGTTGTATATATTAGAAACTTGAGAGAATTGCTTAGATTTAAATTGAAAGTATCAAATCTTGTAAGACAATTTTAATTTCTAGGCATAATAAATTTTCCTCATCTTCCACACAAATTTTGTGTTGTTGTGTAATCCATTATTTTCATATTGCCCTTATTTTCTCTTCTTTAATTATTTGGCCTGATTCTCAACAAATTGGTATCAACGTGATACTGGTATCTTGCTTGTTCATAACAATGGGTATAAGAGCTGAAAGTTTCTTGGCGGGGTCTTGGGAGGTCCAAATTGGATATTAAAACGAGGTTGAAACAAGGACAATTGTTTCAGGGATGACAATATGAAATTTCGCTTTTAGATCGCAATAGTAGATTCGCTTTGTGGTAGATTAAAATGCGAGCGGTTCTTATTTAATTGGATGTTGATGGTGCTTTGTTAGGGATGGATATAATGCCACAACAATGACTGTGCAGGAGAAGCAAAGCAAGGATTGGAAAGCACTATCACAGAAACATCTTCATCTTTCTAATCAAATTCTTCAAGATGTGGTAAAGGAGAAAAGTTCCACTAGTTTGTTGTTAAAATTGGAGCAACTTTGCATGATAAAGAGTTTGACAAGTATGTTACACTTAACTAGCGCTTGTATTCTCATTGCTTGACGGAAGGTTGATCTTTGAAAAATCATTAATCGATGTTCAAGGAAATTATCGTTGATTTGGAGACCATGTAGGTCAAGTATGATCAAGAGGATTTATGGCTGATATTGTTATGTTCGTTATCGCCTTCATATGTGACTTTTAGATATACAATTATCTATAGTCAGGATACTCTTACTATCGACGAGGTATATGATGCGCTTTACTCTAAGCAAAAGATGAAGCATCTGGTCGTCGGATTTGAGGCACAGGCAAATGGTCTTGTTATTCATTAGAAGAAGACATGTGGTCATTGAAGGGGCAAAGTCAAGGATAACAACAGTAATAAAGTCTGTTGGTATTGCAACAACAAAAAGCACATGAAAAGAGATTGCTATGAGTGGTAAAACAAGTTTGCTACTATAGATTAGAAGGAACAACCAGAAAATTCCGATAATGTCAATCTCGTAGAAGAAGACGACGATGGATGGCTATACAGATGGTAACTCCAAATTCGACAAGGATTTAGTTCTTGATTCGGTTTTCATTTTTCATATGTATTCAAACAGGGATTGATTTTTTTCAGATGAAACAGTTACAAGGGTTCTGTGATAATGGAAAATAATGAGCCTTGTAAAATAGCTGGAATTGGTAATGTCAAAATCAAGATGTTTAATAGGATGGTTAGAGCACTTGGTCGAGTTCAACATGTTCTAGGTATAAACAAGAATATAATATTTATAAGCACTTTTGATTCAAAAGGGTATATGTATACCGTGGATGTAGAGTTTTGAAAGTTAACAAGGGTGCCCAGATTGTGTTAAGGCGATGGAGAAGGTTCCGATTATATGTGTTAGAAGGTTCGATGATCACCTTGGATACAACTGTAGCTTATGGTTCAATAAACAATAACTCGAGTAGAGTTGGTTGTTATCAGGTTGTTCTTGGTGATTCGAATAATAATATTGGGGAATCTTCCTATAGCTCAAGTGGAGCTAGTTGTGATCTTGTTCATGGTGCTCGTGGTGATTCGAGCAAGTTTGATAACTCAGGTGGAGTTGGAAGTGCTTATGGTTATTCGAGTAGTTTTGGTGACTCAAGTGGAGCTGGAAGTGAACAGGATAATTCAAGTAAGCATGGCACGCAAGGTAGCTATGCTAGTAAGCAGTGTTTGGATTTAGTTCATAATTGTTGAGTATGCCACGCAGAGGCATGGTAGAAGAGTTGGAGAATGCCTTGAAGAGTGAAGACTTAATTCCCTGTTATGGAACTTGTAAGTTTGTTATGTTTGTAACTCAAATTCTATGTGATGTAGAAGTTTAGTTTATGCAAGAAGCTTAGATAATTTTGGTTTAGAAGTCCGGATTGATAAATGTTCAAATTTCATCATGGATTGGGAGTTTGTTGGGGAAAGGGCTTTGGAATGTATGATAAAGTGTTTTGGAAACATTGAGTCCGGAACGGGGTGTCTTAAGCCGCGTCGCAATGAGAAAGCGCTAGCAACGTAAAAGGGAACAGGGGCTGGGCGCCGGGACACCTAGCGAATAAATCTTCAGCAGAGAGCCAGGGTGCCAGGTGCCAGGGTGCCAGGTGCATAGAACCATAGTGCCACCAATCAGGAAGAAGTTCCCAGTTGGTTTCTGACGCGATTTTTGTACTCTACTTCATCTATAACTTCAAGATTTGGCTCTATATATACTCCACGTAGTGTAAACTTTTCATAAGCTCAACGTAACAATTAAAAACTTGATAGAATTATTTAGATTTAGATTGAGAGTATCAAATCTTGTAAGATAATTTTAGTTTCTTGGTATAATAAATTCTACTCCTCTTTCACATAAATCTTGTGTGATTCATTATTTTCATATTGTACTTATTTTTCATCTTTAATTATTTGACCAGATTCTCAACAAATTGGTATAAGAGCGATACTGATATCTTTCTTGTTTATAACAGACTTTAAGTCCACTTTTGACAATTGATCTTTCTATGCGGAGTATGGCTGATCTTGG
This sequence comes from Fraxinus anomala, assembly GCA_903798345.1. Taxonomy (NCBI): domain Eukaryota; kingdom Viridiplantae; phylum Streptophyta; class Magnoliopsida; order Lamiales; family Oleaceae; genus Fraxinus; species Fraxinus anomala. Next base: position 1,543 of record CAIGRN010093075.1, on the reverse strand, counting down.
GATATTATTGGAAGCAAGCATATGAGTTAGTCTACTGGGAAAAATGAGAAAAAACCCGTCAGCAATTGGTGGCTTCAAATTAATATATTTCCAAGCATCCATTCGGCCATGCTTTTTATTGCCCTTGGATTGAAACAGGAAGAGGATATGAGAATCCCAATTTTTTATAGTCGTTTGCATCCATGTCGAACCAAGAAATTGAGCAATTGTTCCTTGTGTGCCAACCCGATGCAAGAAGCCCAGTAAGAATACCCAAATTTGAAAACATTCTTGAAGATTCCGATAATAATGATGTATACAAGGATATTGCTAGAGGAATGAAAAATTGAATTTTGAGGAGCATAATAAGTCCATTGAGTAAAACTTGATGGAGAGAGATGATATATAGAGATACGAGTTGATATTCATTCTTCAAGCATTTTAATTGTGTTGACATGAGTGCTTTCGATTTTCTTAACAAGAGCTTATTGAAGCTCTAGCACGTTATGGCTACCTTGAAGGTAGTTGACGGAGGTCTTAGTGTAATGCCTAGTGCAGCCATGAAAAAATTGAGAATTTTTTTTACCTGAGCCTTTGAACAAGCTCATGGTGAGGCTGTGTCCTTGAGAAAAATAAGCTATGCAAATTTCTCCATTTATGACTTTGGGGCTTCTGAATATAGTTTAGCATCACCTGGACTATGCCTCAAATGTCCACGGTCTGAGCTTGAACTAGCAAAAATTCGAGAAACTTTGACCCCATTAGAACTTGTTTGGCATTTTTCAAGAGTTCCCAATATGTTTCTCCATTCAAAGTGATTGGGACTGACTTTTTGTTTTTGGCTGGTTGAGGCAATCAACTTCTTAGCAACTCCCGAACCTTTTTCCAACTTTAAATAGAAAAAAGAAATCCATGATTGTCGTGCCTCCTTCCTCCTCTTGCCCTAGAAATTGAACATACCCAGTGTACTTGAGACGAAAAAGGGCATAACCTTTTAAGTTTATTTGCAGAGGATAAATATTTTCTCTAGTTACTTCTTTCTCCATTTTTATGCATCCAGCCGATTTATTTTTGTCAAATGCTCCACTGATGCAAATAGTAATAATGGGTTCCTCTAATCAGAATTTTTCGACAGAGGATGCGGTGGATTTTTGTCGAATTAATCTGATTTTTTTCTTGACTGTGGTTTCCTTTTTTTACCATTTTTGTTTCTCTGCAATGGCTGGCTTCTTCATTTTGATCAAAGGAACTGTCAAAAAATTGTCATTTTTACGTGGCCTTGTTTTGTTGTGGTAGAACATGTTTAATGTAACGATTTCTCATAGGCAAAAAGCTGTTGAGATAGTTATTAATAAGCTCAAAATCATGCTAGCTAAATTAAGATGCAATATCAATGTTAATCATGTTGGAGATATTACACCGATAATGTGCATATTATATTCAAATCAACACGTACCTTTTTTTTTTTTTTTAAATCGAAATAGAATTAGATTTACCAAAATGGAATTTAAGAAGACAAGCAATAATTATCGAAATTGAATACATGTCGATGGATTCAATCCAT